>VSDK01018098.1:8510-23228 GCA_009767595.1 Symbiodinium kawagutii
CACATGGCATCAAATGACAAAACGTGGTATAATATGGTAAATGTATATGATATTGCTGGATATAGCATCAGGCACCAGATGCTAAAATATAGTAAAATATGATAGAAAATACCACACCAGGCACCCGATGCTAAAGTATGGAAAATGATAGAAAATAGTTTGACATGGCATAATATGATGTATTGTATGGTTTTATTTGGTGTACACTGTGGTGTAAAGAGACAATATGGTATAGTATAGCTGGATATAGCTTTATATGGAACAACTTTTTGTGATATTGTAAGATATGTCTTAACATATGCAATGTGACATTATACAGCAATAAATTACACCAAATGGTTCGATATTAAATACAGCATATGGCATCAAATGGTGCAATGTGGTATGATTTGTTTGAATATCATATAATGTGCAAAGAATCTGGTAAAAAGGACAGAGTATGGTATGCTATTGCTTTTCATTAGCTACATCTAAACTAAGCTGGTATGATCTGCCAGACTATGGCATAGCATGGCATTACTTCAAGCATTTTGTGAATTAAATCAAAGTTGGTTCACATTAATATTAAAGGGAAATGCAATACAATACCCTCTATAGGATGTAATATGGTTTAATATTCTCAAAAATGGACTAGTATGGTATATTATGGCATAGTACGAATTGAGGCATGAGATTGTTTGATATTGTATAGTATAGCAGAAAAGGCAAAATATGACGCACGATATTTTCAGGTAACATAGTGTTTAATATCGTGTAACAAGGTTTCATATGGTATTTTAAAACTTAGTATGGCATTGCATGGCAAAAATTATTGTTTAATATGGTTTGATATGCTAGGATATTATGTAATATAATATGCTAGAGCAAAAAATGTACAATATGATTGAGATGGCCTGATGTGGTATAGTATACCATTCAGCTGCTTCAACAGTTTCTTTACAAGGTAATATGCACAATATAATATACCATGGTGTCTCATAGTTTCATATGATTCCATATGGCATTAAAGAAAGCAATATAGCATAATATGGCGCAATTTAGTTCAAGATATTCTTATTTGATTTAGAATAAATAAAGAATGTAGCAAATAGCTTTGGCAAAAGAAAAAGGATAAACAATAAGCTGAACAGACTGAGGGGGATAATTAGATACAAGGAGGAGACAACTACGAAACAAATGAGACAATGGATGTGTATATATATATATATACAAGTGAGTATGTATCTATTAGCTTATATACTTACAGTGAGCATTTGTTTCTTGACCATATTTAAGCGTTCGACCTGAGTGGAAAAGAAAAAAGGTGGGTACCGGGAGGGGGGGGTAGCATATATTTTTATATGTTTATATATAATAAAAAAGTTTATATATAATAAAAAAGTATATATGTATATTATATGATGCCAACGGAAAAACGGGAGAATCCAATCGATGTTTTCAATGTTTGATTGTATATGTGTTTTTCTCACTGCGAAGGATGGTTGATTGGGATCGTAAGGTGATCTCAAGTTTGTTGTGATCGGGTTGGTATGACCAACCACATTAATTATAGTGGATTGCAACAATGACCTGAGCAATTAGTTGGTTGTTCAATGCTATTCGGGTAGTGAATAATAGAGGCAACAGAAATCGGCTGCTATGTTTGTTGTCACGCCCCAGTACAGAGAATACACAATCAAATTGCAAGTTTTCAAGCCATCATGTGTTCTCCATGCTGGTATCCTCACCTATTGTTTTTTGTTGTTGGATGTTGGTAGTTGCTTATTACCAAATAGCTGGTAGATTTCCGTATTGACAATGGCATTGTTACAGTAGTAGGTCCTAGCATGGCTATGTGCAAAGCCATGGCATCAGCCGGGTGTTCAGCTGAAAACACTTGTCGAGTTGCAGCAACTCCTTGGTGAGTCATGCGTTGATTTTGTTCCTTCGATCTATCATTACGCCTTTCGGGCTCAAATCTGGGAAGAATCCTAATGATGGTAGTACCATTGTTCATAGCGTACCATGGCTCATGTATCAAGCCGTGAAGAGTTTAGAGGTGGTTGATGCTGGTTATGGTGATGATGAATGATGACCACTCATCAAGTTCTCACAGTCATTCCCTGACACCGCAGGGGCTGTGTCCTTGACCTTGGCAATCATTATCGATGAGGAACCTGCTGTGTCCAGGCGGGGCGCATCTTTGCGCAACTTTGCATGGATGTGCACGGTAGATTTTCCCACAAAACAGGGTCATGCTATAAGAAAATGTATGGTTACACATACCATAGCGTCATATAGCATTTGGGTTTCCGTGTTTTCTTCTGCCTTGTTCTCCTTTTGATTCTTCTTGCCCCGCTTCCTGTGTTTTGTTTTTCGTTGCTTTCTGCTGCTCCACATTCCTCAGCACAGTTTCTTCTTCTTCTTTTTGTTCAGCTTCTTGTTCTGGACGCCAGCATCTTGTAATGTTGTTGTTTCTTCCTTTACTCATGATCCTGATTATTCTTTTCCTTTTGGTATTCTTGTTTGCTCGTTGTCATTTTTATCATTTTCCTCATCGTGGCCCAATTCTTTCATTGATCTTCTTGTGTTGTTCCTCTTTTCTCCTTCCTCTCCTCAGTCCTGTCACCTTCTCCGTCCTTCCTGTTAAACCTGTTACCATTAAGTATAACTATTTCCTAATATCCATGGTTAAACTTGTTAAACCTGTCCACTCGGCCAACAGGGTGCACTGCGAGCACCAGTAAAGTAACACAATTTGGTAATTGCGGGCTAGTCATGGTTCATGAATCCATGAATGGTCTTAGCAACTAACGGATAATCAAGCTTTTTTGGGTCCAATGAGTTCGATTCATTGCCATGCTTGATTCTCACGCAGCAACTTTCCCTGTTGGCGATTGCTGCCGAGTCATGCCTGATTTCCAGATCTGAAAATCTCGTTCATCCAACCATCCCAAGATGAGGCAAACCACCAGGACCCCAGTGCTTCTCGCATGGCAGCCACCCTGAAGCCACCCTGAAGCCACCCTGAAGCCACCCTGTTCCACAGGGAGATGGGTGCGCGGATCATGTTCCACGTGGGCGGCATCGCGGCACTTACGTTGCTGGTGAACGCCACCACAGCGGCTCCTCTGCTGAGATACCTGGGATTGGCAAGGCACAAGCGCGGCAGGGTGTTGGAAGTGACAAGCCTCAGCTGTATCGAAAAATGGGAGTCTGGTGGGATTTGGATAGGTAGGACTTAGATGCACATCTTCTCCTCAAAAATGATTCCAAAGAGTTCCGAATCCCCTGATGTTCTCCTCATGTTCCCACCTTCACCCGACGGGCTTCTGTGCTTCCTGGGAGGAGTTCGGAAGCAGATCAACGGAAGTTGCAGGTGCTCACGAAGCACTTGTCCCAACACACCCAGGAGATCAAGGCGGCACCGGGGTTCGCCGAATCTCCGGGAAGTTAGACTCAAGGGAACCTTGCTGTAAAGGATAGTAACAAAGGGAATCTTGCTGTAAAGGATCCATGTGCAGAAAGGGCATGATGGTTAGGCAGGATAATATATCTTGAATATTGCATGGGGATGCAGAAGAATTTGAGCAGAAGGATGTCACAAAACAGATCGGGCAGAAACGTTGCCATACTGACAACGATGACACTCAGATTGCAGCGCTTCACTTCAAGCGCAGGGTGTCATATTCTAAGTGGAGAAAATTTGGGTCATCAACAGCAGTGAGCCCTGATGATTGTTGTGAACTGAAGGGCCTGTCATGATAAATGGCTGGGATAGTTGTAATTGAAAATCTGCTTGAGTACAACTGCGCAGCAACCACGCAAAGTATGCTGAGAAGTGGGTTGAGAGAGAATAGGGTATTGCATGTTATATTACATACGGGGTGAGAGAGAATAGGGTATTATTACATAGGCATTTGTGTATCTATATATATATGTAAATATCTATATATATATGTATATATATCTATATATATATATCTATATATATATATATATATATCTATATATATATATATTTGTTTATATATCTATATATGTATATATATATATATATATTTTTTTTCATTTCATCATTTTCATCTCATTTCCCTCTGTGCGCTGTGCTCGTTGCGGCCTCAACCTGCACTTCCTCCCCAACTGCTTGCTGCAGGGGCAGCGGGATATGGAAGATTTACGTTTCCAAGGAATCAGTGAGGCCAGGGGGAGAAGTTGGTCATGGTGTGTAGAAATTTGGCTGGTTTGGGATGTCAAAATCAAAGAGGTAACTTTCACTACATGTAATGTATAGAAATTGAATGTTAGCTGTTTGAAGAACAAAATCGCTGAACAAGAAGAATAGCATGACAGACTCATGCAATAGGAGCTTGCAGATAGGAAATGGCGTGCATCGTAATTAGCAAAGGTCAAACATTTGATTGTGCATGCGAGGCAGGTTTCAGATCATTGTCAGATGCCAGAATGGTCTCAAACATACACACATCAGTCAATGCAGGCCGTCGTTTCCAGCGTGTGGCTGTGGGTTTACGAAGGCGAGAGTACAGACAACAAGACCCGAATCAATCCAGGCAAATGAATTAGAGATTTGCATGGTTTAGAGATTTGCATGGTTCAGAACCAGGCCTTTCAAACACGTGATGTGACTGTACAACATGATTTCGTTCGACAGCCCGAAGAAATCTGATTGATCCAGTAGATCTGCAAACCATCATCAGTTGCACTACTAAAATAACTTGTGATGAACCATCAAATACAAGGGAAAAGGGGACCTTAAACTTATGGATGGATATGGATGGTTAATTATAAACTATAAATGGTTAATGTAAAGGATGATTTGGGGGTGTCCTTTTTGAGAAACACCCCATATATATTGTATGTATATATATATAATTATATTTATTTGTATATATATTCATATGTGTATTGATATTTAAATATTATATATATATATCTGGGGAGCTTATCGGATGGATCTGCGCCGGTGGCTCCAGGCGATGCTTCAAGCTATGGTGCCTTCCTTGAAGGCACAGGTGGCTCAGGCTCCCGGGATTGGTTGATGTGTTAGAGCCATGGTGCACCCTGGCTGCGTAAGGTGGTGCATGGTGCTGCTGATTTTGAGAAAGATCATCCACCGCATGAGAATTCCAGGATTTTGGCAGGAAGATCCAATATGACTTGTTGGGGTTCTATTCCGTCACGATTTTTAAGGGGCGGAGTTTAACCAGGTTCTACAACATTTGAGGGGTGCAGTGGTCCAAATATTTAATCGTAAAAGTTTGGTCAAGCAACGGGTACAACGAAGTGCTTGTCGAACTGCGTTTGTCCAAGTGATGGTAGAGCGGGCGCATCCGTTGTGGTGTTGGAGAGTGGGGCTGGTTGGTTTCTGATTGTCAATATCGACAGTTCCCATATTTCAATATATTTCATACATTTTCAGAGCTGTAGGATAGAATTCAGACCTTCGAAATGATAAGTGACAAAGTGATTGACCCCAAAAATCAAGGCTGTGAAAATAGCATCCAAAAGTGCTCTTCCTTGTTGTCCGGCATGAGTTTGATCATGAGTGCTTCCATGTGACCTTCCATGAGAATTAGGTGAATACCTTGAGATTGGAGTCAATAATTTCCAGGGAAGGGATGTCATGCACAGCAGTGACAAGATCTCCCCTGGTCGTCGCCAATCATTGCGGAGTATTAGTGCTCATTCACAAGCAAGAACCATCATCAGTGGCTATAAGCAGAGGTACCCCATGGGTTACCCCTATACAGCGGTAGCATTTAGAAATGCCGGGAGTCGCCGTGAGAGCTGAGTCAGGCACCCTCGGGAGAAAACGATCCATCCTCGCTGCAAGCGTATCGCGAAGCCTTCCTCCAAGTGGTCCGGAACCCAGTCCATCACATTGTTGGTAGGGCAACAACCATCACCAACAACCATCACCAACAATCACCAACAACCATCACCAACAATTAATCACCAACAATCATCACCAACAACCATCATCAACAACAACCATCAAAATGTAGCAGCAAGTGAACATCAATCAGCGCCAACAACCCACACCAACAATCATCACCAAGAATCATCACCAACAACCATCACCAACAATCATCAACAAAATGTAGCAGCAAGTGAACATCAATCAGCGCCAACAACCCCCGAAGAAATCTGATTGATCCAGTAGATCTGCAAACCATCATCAGTTGCACTACTAAAATAACTTGTGATGAACCATCAAATACAAGGGAAAAGGGGACCTTAAACTTATGGATGGATATGGATGGTTAATTATAAACTATAAATGGTTAATGTAAAGGATGATTTGGGGGTGTCCTTTTTGAGAAACACCCCATATATATTGTATGTATATATATATAATTATATTTATTTGTATATATATTCATATGTGTATTGATATTTAAATATTATATATATATATCTGGGGAGCTTATCGGATGGATCTGCGCCGGTGGCTCCAGGCGATGCTTCAAGCTATGGTGCCTTCCTTGAAGGCACAGGTGGCTCAGGCTCCCGGGATTGGTTGATGTGTTAGAGCCATGGTGCACCCTGGCTGCGTAAGGTGGTGCATGGTGCTGCTGATTTTGAGAAAGATCATCCACCGCATGAGAATTCCAGGATTTTGGCAGGAAGATCCAATATGACTTGTTGGGGTTCTATTCCGTCACGATTTTTAAGGGGCGGAGTTTAACCAGGTTCTACAACATTTGAGGGGTGCAGTGGTCCAAATATTTAATCGTAAAAGTTTGGTCAAGCAACGGGTACAACGAAGTGCTTGTCGAACTGCGTTTGTCCAAGTGATGGTAGAGCGGGCGCATCCGTTGTGGTGTTGGAGAGTGGGGCTGGTTGGTTTCTGATTGTCAATATCGACAGTTCCCATATTTCAATATATTTCATACATTTTCAGAGCTGTAGGATAGAATTCAGACCTTCGAAATGATAAGTGACAAAGTGATTGACCCCAAAAATCAAGGCTGTGAAAATAGCATCCAAAAGTGCTCTTCCTTGTTGTCCGGCATGAGTTTGATCATGAGTGCTTCCATGTGACCTTCCATGAGAATTAGGTGAATACCTTGAGATTGGAGTCAATAATTTCCAGGGAAGGGATGTCATGCACAGCAGTGACAAGATCTCCCCTGGTCGTCGCCAATCATTGCGGAGTATTAGTGCTCATTCACAAGCAAGAACCATCATCAGTGGCTATAAGCAGAGGTACCCCATGGGTTACCCCTATACAGCGGTAGCATTTAGAAATGCCGGGAGTCGCCGTGAGAGCTGAGTCAGGCACCCTCGGGAGAAAACGATCCATCCTCGCTGCAAGCGTATCGCGAAGCCTTCCTCCAAGTGGTCCGGAACCCAGTCCATCACATTGTTGGTAGGGCAACAACCATCACCAACAACCATCACCAACAATCATCAACAAAATGTAGCAGCAAGTGAACATCAATCAGCGCCAACAACCCACACCAACAATCATCACCAAGAATCATCACCAACAACCATCACCAACAATCATCAACAAAATGTAGCAGCAAGTGAACATCAATCAGCGCCAACAACCCACACCAACAATCATCACCAAGAATCATCACCAAGAATCATCACCAACAACCATCACCAACAATCATCAACAAAATGTAGCAGCAAGTGAACATCAATCAGCGCCAACAACCCACACCAACAATCATCACCAAGAATCATCACCAACAACCATCACCAACAATCATCAACAAAATGTAGCAGCAAGTGAACATCAATCAGCGCCAAACAAGAACAAGAACAATCATCACCAAGAATCATCACCAACAACCATCACCAACAATCATCAACAAAATGTAGCAGCAAGTGAACATCAATCAGCGCCAACAACCAACACCAACAATCATCACCAAGAATCATCACCAACAACCATCACCAACAATCATCAACAAAATGTAGCAGCAAGTGAACATCAATCAGCGCCAACAACCCACACCACCCATGTTGTCCCACCTGATACCGTGAGTGACCGCCAGGTGAAAAGTCACTACAAGGCCGCCATCCACGAAGGCACGGGTAGAGACCTGGGCGACGGAGACCTGGGCACCCGGGCTCCCTAAGGGAACCGGTTAGGGTTCACCAACGTTAGCTCATCAGCTGGTTACCATCATCAGCAAGAATCAGCTGGATATGGAAAACGTTGGAGCAATTGTTGGGAGTTTGTTTTGGGGATTCAATCTGATTCTGTGAGCAGATTCTATATTAGATCTATATCTTTCAAGAAAGAAACCAATGGACCAATTTGATTTATGGACGTAGATTCTATATTCAATGTAGATTGTTTCGTTGCGATCTATGTTTAGATTTATGGACTCCAACGTTTGATTTTCACAACGTATCACAAGGCCAGGTTCGGCAGTTCGCGGCTCAGACTTCGCCCAAAGAGATACATGTTTAGTGATGTCATCAAACTGCTTACCCAGGCCGACCCAGGATCTGTTGAACTCCACCATGGTCAACAAATATGCCCCAAACCATCTAACTAACTCCATCATGGCAAAGCGCAAAAACATCCAACAACCATCCAACAACAATCCAACAACCATCCAACAACCATGAACTTCGACGAATCTTAGCTGAACTTGGATCCCCTTTCGCAGCAGCTATCCCTGTCATATCCATCCATCGCTTCGCCGCATCGCCTGGTGGGCCCCTGCCTTGGCCCAGGTTTGCTGCCGCGCACCTCGCAGTCCGCCCTGCTGCTGCTGAGCTCAGTGGACATGGCCTTGGACAATGCTGCGGAGACGCTCAACGGAGATTCACCTCGGACACCGCCTCGGTGATCTAAGGAGGAAGCAGTGGAGCAGTGGTGGAAACTGGTTGGTTGATGTTGGTTGATGTTGGTTGATGTTTGTTGGTGTTTGTTGGTGTTTGTTGGTGTTTGTTGGTGTTTGTTGGTGTTGGTTGATGTTTGTTGGTGTTTGTTGATGTTTGTTGGTGTTTGTTGATGTTGGTTGGTGTTTGTTGATGTTTGTTGGTGTTGGTTGGTGTTTGTTGATGTTGGTTGGTGTTTGTTGATGTTTGTTGATGTTGGTTGGTGTTTGTTGATGTTTGTTGGTGTTTGTTGATGTTTGTTAATGTTTGTTGGTGTTTGTTGATGTTTGTTGGTGTTTGTTGATGTTTGTTGATGTTTGTTGGTGTTTGTTGATGTTTGTTGGTGTTTGTTGATGTTGGTTGGTGTTTGTTGATGTTGGTTGGTGTTTGTTGATGTTTGTTGGCTTCTTTTTTTGGTGGTAGATGGTAACCAACTGATTGTTGGCTTAATTGTGGTAAGGTCTTGTTTTGGTTTGTTGGGTTCAAGTGATGGTAGATGGTGAATTGCGTTGCTCGCTGGTGGTTTACTTGTTTAAGCAAAAGGAACAACATGGCCGTCTTTGTGAGGAATTGCGACGGTTTCCACCCTGAAGTCCTCAGTTTGTCCTGGGGAGATCGGCCCCATGATCTTCCAACCAGGTCGCCAGGTGGCTTACTGCATTTTTTTTGGGGACAAATTTTCAGTTCAGTACTGTTACAGGAGATGGTTCCAGAAGGTCAGACTTATATACATGAAACCTTTGGTGTGTTTCTGTTTTCTCCGTACATTTGAATAGGAATAGACTATGTATCACTTTTATACGTGTGTGGTGTGTGCAAGTATCCAGACTGATACATACTGCTTATGGCGAATCCAGCTTGGGGTGTCTCTATTTCTAGTTGCATTACGCTTTGAGCATGGCAGAGCCGTGAGACAACAGCGACAGTGGTAAGATAACACAACAATCATAACTCCCCGAAAAGATTCTCAGCAGTAGCGTACATACTTAGAGTTATACAAGCGTGCGTGCGCACACGCACATAAGCATAAAGCTCGCATACATCAACAATCAACAACAGAAACATTGGACGGTGATTTAAAAGATGGCAACAGCAACAGCAAACAAGGAAATCAAACATGTGCACTGCATAGGTGGCAACAAAACAACGCCAGCAAGAACAACCTAAATGACAGAGACAAACCAGACGGAACACGAGTCAAGAACAAAAAGAGCACCAACACTAGCCGTACTGGAAACCACGAAGAGAACTGTCGCCCAACTGAGGACTCTCTCTGCCACTTCACTGCATGTGGGGTGGGTTCCTGTGGGAGTGAAGCTGGGGAAAAGATGGGACTTCAGGATTCTTTGTCAGCAGCATTCTTGTTTTTGGACCGTGAATTGGGGTTAAGCTAAATCACAACGAACTGAGTCATCAAAAGCTATGATCAAACTTTTGCAGCCAACAATCAGCACCAACACTGCATGGGGTGCGCTTTTTATGTCCTACGGACATCCAGGAGATGAGTGGCTCACAGGAAAGGTGGAGCTTAGGAGCCATGGCTTGTTCCGGGGCGAGGTCGAATGTACCTGTCCAGGCACTGGTGGGTTAGTCACTACTGAAGCTGTTGAATTTTGGTTCAAGGGAACGGTTTTATTCCCAGGAATTCATTCACCAGATGATCTTGATACATCTCGATACATCTCAATCTGAACATGGCCATGTCAGGTTCTGTGCAAAGCTTCATGTCTTGATCTTCCGGAAACCTGGTAAACTTCCCTGCGGAAATCTTTGCATCTGCAGCTCCGTCCTGAGGATTGGGAAGGCATCAAGGCAACGTTGCATCTGAGTGGCAAGCGGCTTCAGGGCGGGTCAGCATCCGGGGTGAGCCCATGAGTTATCAACTTTGCTTCAGGGGGATGAGGGTAAGAAAGATGAGGGCTGGGTATGTCAAGTCACAGCTGTTCTCCACTCCCAGACTGATCACAGAATGCCATGGAATGATGCTCACAACTCAAATTTTGTGGCATTTGGGTATCCCGGTATCCCCATCATCATTCCGGTATGTCTCAAGTTGAAGCAGATTGGCCAGATAGGTTCAGTCAGCAGGCGGCGGTGATCATTATCCCTGCTCTTTTGCGGAACACACCAGCTGTATTTGAATGTATTTGTTGATGGAGTCATGAATCTACCTGGGGTGTCTGTGATCATCCACTAGGGAATGCAATAACAGAGGTCCATTTCTCAATTTGAACGCATAAGGCATAGGGATTTATGATGTCTCGAGTTTGATGTTCCGTTCCACTGCCCAGATTTGCGGCTAGTTCATGCGACTGTTAGATGTGACAATGCAATCAGTTTCAGCAGCATCAACGACAATAAGAACAACAGCACCACCACCACCAACAACAACAACAGCAACCACGACCACGACCACGACCACGACCACGACCACGACCACGAACAATGATGACAGAGACAATGAACCATGGATCCAAAAGAAGACTTGGAGATGGTTGTTTGATGTCCTGCTACTTGGTTTCCTTTGCGCTGGGTGTGCTCCAAGCATTGGCGGTTTCCCCGAAAATCTAGAAATGGCTGAGCGTGGTGAGATCTGTAGACACCAAGCCACTGCCAATTTCATGGCATGAAAAGTGGTTTCCTGCATCCACTATGACTAAACGACCAATGCCTTTCGGTTTTTGTTCTGTGTCCCCATTTTCAGGATGAAAAGTAGGACTCCATTTCATCAAGGGGTTGGTCCATCTCAAAACGAAGGGCAGATCAGTAGCAAAGATCTCAGGATTGTTCGGCCATGTGCAAGCAATAGAGTTCCCTGCAACTCAAATTCATTGCTTTCCAGAGCCAACGGTGGCTCCAAATTGACATCCCATGACACGATGCTAGAGAGGTTGGATCGCAGTTTCTTTCCGTCGTCATCATTGTCAACTTCGCTAGCTAGACATAGCATTTGTTAACCCTCAAAGCTTTGCTGTTATATATCATACAAGTTGGGTCCAGTGCCTTAGTCCGTCGACACTCAGAAGAATGTTCCTCCATGGATCCTTGATTTCGTGGGCCTCTTCAGCTCAGGAGCCCAAATAGTTCTGACGATGGAATCCTGGGACGTTTCAGTGGCATCATCGGAAAGCTGGCTGGAGAGCATACCATGGGAGATCAGATGCAGAAGGCCTATTGCGTCACTGGACGTGCACCTGTGTGAGATCTGAAGGTCGCGGGCAAGCCGGAGAGACGACAACAAAACCACGGAAGGTTGACCATTGGGATGGTTTCTGATTGCACGAAGTGAAACATCCCAGGGATCTCTTGGTTGATGTTGCCATCATCTCAGTCCAAAACGTTTGGTTGCTGCTTGTTGCCATCAACCCAACATTCGAGGTGGATTCATTGTTTGGTGATGTTTGCTCTCTTCAGAAATGGGTCATTTGAAAATTGAATCATCTATTGATGCTTGTTGTTGTGAATCACCTCTTGGTTCTTGTTACTCGTAGCTGTAGGATGGCTGTGACTTTGATTTGTCCACACCGAGCCTGATATGTAGCCTCGTTCATCGTAGCATGTTGTTTATACAACTAGACCCAGCAAATGCGTGTCTCCAAACAGAGCTCATGATGTCTCAATACGCCCATTTGTGTGTGTGTAGGCATCTATCATTGTAGCTTGCAGTGGCTTGCATTATGTCATCGATAGAGTGATAAATGTGACATTCTGCGGATGAGCACCGATGACATTTGGTAATGTATGCTGGTTACTATTAGTGATTGACAATCATGCTCAGAGATAGTGTTGGATGACGGTGCTTAAGAACAGTAGGAAT
Organism: Symbiodinium kawagutii; assembly: GCA_009767595.1. Taxonomy (NCBI): domain Eukaryota; class Dinophyceae; order Suessiales; family Symbiodiniaceae; genus Symbiodinium; species Symbiodinium kawagutii. The sequence continues at coordinate 21,178 of VSDK01018098.1, forward strand.
GCTCCCGGACAACCATTGTAAAGCATTTTTGATGACCGTCAGCGACCATCAATAATCATCAATAGCCATATCATCACACATTAATGACCATGCAAGGACCATCATCAAACATCAATCGCCATCAATGATTATCAACAAACATCATCAAGGATCACACAACTTAAATCTTCATAATTTGTGTTAAAGAAAAGCATGAAAAGCCGCCATCAAGAACCATCATCAATAACCACTAGTGATCATGGTTAACTAGTGATAATAGACACGCAACGATCATCCATAACGACCAATGACTCATGATGCTTCAGAGTGACCCAGCCGCGCGCTGGCCGTGGCGCAGCCGCCCTCAGGTCTTGTCCTTCACAGAAGCTCATCGCTGTGCGCGCGAGGAGCTGCCACGCAACTGGGCGGCGGTTCAAGGGACGACCCCGTTGGGGTGGTGGCGATGTTTGGAGGTGAATGACCATGGTTAGGACCATGGTTATGAAGTGATAAATGGATCCAGGTGGTTGACTAGTGGAGGTTGATTGTGCGTAGCTAGTGGTGGTTGATTACAGTTTCCTAGTGGGCAATGACCATGGTGAATTAGTGGTTGATGGTGGTGAGTGATGGTTCATGATGGTTTATTGCAGTTAATGGTGATGGTTGATGGTTAGTGGTGGTTGCTAGTGGTTCGTCGTGGTGAATGATGGTTTATAGATGGTTAGTGGTGGTGAGTGGTGGCTAATACTTGATTGTTCAAGATGATTGATGATGATAGTTGTTGTGTTAATGATGGCTAGGAAGATCTAGGAAGGTGTTTGCAATGAACAATGACGATCGTGGTGTCAAATGAGATCGATGAATCGCTAGCTGGTGATTCTCAGGGAGCTAAGGAGCCAGGGGTATCCCTAAATCCCTTTAAAGGGGGAGCTAAAGAGCTACGGGGAGTGGTGAAACCAGATGGTAGATAGTACGATTGATGATGATGGTGAATACTGGTTTGAGATGGTTAACACTGGAGAGTTGATCGTAGTTAGAAGTTCAGTCGCCTGGTAGGATGACCTCCCTTGAAGCGTGATGACACCTTGGGAGAACTTTGTTAAACTCCACGGCGGAGGCGGTTACCACAACAAGGATTATGTTGCAATGTTATTTCTGCAGCTACAAAGACAAATATACCATCTATAATCATCTATTACGACAAGTATTCTTTGTTTTCTCTTTACAATAGCGTATGCATTTTGTAAAATATAGATCAATAATTGTAGAATATTTACAGTCACAACAGCCAGGGAATCTTTACTTTACAGAATGTCAATGCTCTTAGAACAACTCATTCCGTTGTTTTCCGTTGCTCCTTCACTTTGACCTAGATAAAGCAACGTCCCGTCATGGTTTACCCATGAGTTCTTGCGGCAACTGTCCCACATGTTGTCAGGGTAACCAACGCGACTCGAACTTTGTTGAACCTGCCTGGGATGAAAAAGTATGCATTTCTTTTGGCCCAGGTTTTCAAATCACCCAAGTCTTGGGAATGAGTTTAGTTACCATTCAGATCGGTTGGGGAAGCAACCGCAGTCCCAAGAATCGCAGCCTTGATGCAACCTCTGACCCCTGGCAGCATGTGACATGGGGTTGGCCTCTGAATTTGCCCCAAACCTCATCAGGTACATGCCACGCCGGCTCAAGATGTAACACCAAATGCTATGCTATTCTTCTATCACGGCTAGGACTTTCAAAGCAAAAGCGACAGCTACAATCAGCTTCTTCACCAGTGAGCATGCCTGGACCACAGCAACACAGCCTTCACCAAGGATTCTTCCATGGAGACGACATCAAGGTGCATCACTGCCCCCAACATGCACCCCACTTGTCAACTGGTCTTTGCTGACAGCTGCAGACGCTTGGGAACTTTGCAAGTATGTGGTTCCCAAGGTAATGATTGGTGATTGCTGAAATTCAACAATTTACATATATATATATATATTTTTACATATATATATATATACACACATATACATATATATATACACATATATAATAAGTGTTAGCCGCAAGTAGCCATTGCTGTA
>VSDK01018103.1:3092-24137 GCA_009767595.1 Symbiodinium kawagutii
TATGGTTTCTCCTAGCTTTGACATTTTGCACACTCGCGCGGGGACAACACATGTTCTGGAATGACAGGCGCAAACCTTCGCTAAATTTCAAGCCTCCCCATTCAAGACACGCGCGAATGGCAACGAACACAGCTGCGGGGCAAGGTGAACTTGCTAAGGCCGCCCACAGCTCAACAATGCAAACAAATCAAAATTCTAAATGGCAACTGCATGTCCTTCGGGAAGGCCACCTGCGTTACCAAATCACACAGTCTGGGGGTTGACGCGCGACAATCATAAGGAGGTTGAAGCATCGCGTGCCCCAAGCAAAACCCACCAGCAGCTGCCAGCTGGGAAAAAAAATCAAAACTTTCAAATTCCACGCGCGCGCGGTGGAAAATGCGACTCTAGTTTTGGAATCGCAAAACCTTAGAAATTGAAGTTCCATCTCAGGGGGCCTCCTCCGTATTGGACAGCGCAACGGAACAATTTTTCAATAAACGAAAACAATCAATCTTCCAATTTTTCTTGTTTTGGAAAATTGCTCCGTTGCCCTGACGTTTTTCTCACTCTACATGGGAATTTGCGGTGGGCCTACAAGGAATTCCAAAGTAAAGCGGGGCCTTTCCTTTCACTTGCGTTGTCGGCCCTGGAACAACATGGAGGGCCAAATTCTGGAACCTGAAAAACAAGAGTTTTCCAAGGACATACGGCAGTCCACCGGCAGTAAAGTTTCAGATCGTCATGGTCCACTTCTAGGCCTGCCTCTCTTCAAATTTCAGATTGGCATGGTCCGCTTGTGCGTCTGCCACTCTTCAAGTTTCAGATCGTCATAGTTCACTTCTAGGCCTGCCAGTGGTCAAGTTTTAGATGGTTATAGCCCACTTCTGCCAAAAAGTAAAGAGGCCACACTCCACTTTTGCAGCTGACACTGCCGAAGATTGAAGTGCCACAGTCCACTTCGATCACTTCTGCGCCTGCCACTCTTCAAATTTTACATGGTTATCGATGGTCTCCTTGTGCGCCTGCCATTCTTGATGTGAACACACGTCCCAAGAAAAAATAAAACACGCTGGCGTCGCGGTCAGAACATCACATTACGTTCCGGTTTCCAATACCAAGGCAACAATGGTGGGACAAATCATCAGCACCAATCGAAGTGACGATCAATAGGGACTTGGGCCCCTCCTTTATTGCGGCTTGGCTTTCACCGCTTTTCCATTTTCGCGGTCGCTCTATCCCCACTAACGGTAGTTTTGCAGGCTTTCGTTTTTCTTCTTGATTACGAAGCTGCAATGGTGGGGTTTGTATGGTTCTGTGACCTGGTTGACGGAAGAATTGTTAGGTACATGAACAATATTAGCGCTGCAAGATTGCAAGCAAGTGCCTGGTCGATCATTTTCTGAGCAGAGTGAGCGGAGTTTCACACGTCTCACCCAATATCGTCTTTGGTATATTGATGAGAAAGATGACTGATGTGGTGTCTGGTGCTTGTTTGGGTTTGCTGGTTTTGTTTTCTGTTTGTTTTGTGTGGTTCGTTGTCTCTGGTTCTGGTTTTGTCATCTTACTTCAATCAATCAATCGTGATGATGATGATGATGATGATGATGATGATGAGGATGTGATCATGTGATGATGTGATGTTTGATGATTTGATGATTTGATGATTTGATGATTTGATGATTTGCTGTTTTGATGATTTGATGATTCGATGATTTGATGATTTGATGGTTTGATGATTTGATGATTTGATGATCTGAAGATTTGATGCTTTGAAGATTTGATGATTGGATGATTTGAAGATTTGATGTTTTGAAGATTTGATGATTTGATGGTTTGATGATTCGGTGATTTGAAGATTTGATGTTTTGAAGATTTGATGATTGGATGATTTGAAGATTTGATGATGATGATGATGATGGTGATGATGATTTTCCAAAAACTAATGGCTTTTGGGGCTTTGGTGGATTGCTCCCTTTTTGCATAGGTTGTTGCTGCGGTCTGATTTTTTGAACGAGTTGGGCTGAGTGCCTTGAAGGCGCCCATGGCAAGGAAAAAACCATTCCGGGATAAGAGAACTTGTTAGGTAAGGGTTCCACATCTGCCAGCCAGCGCCAAATGTTTTTTTGTTGTTGTAGTTGGTGATGTTTTCTTCGTATTTTGGTTGTTGTCGTTCTCGTCTCTTGGATCCGTTTTCTGATTGATTCTGTGTTCTGCACTTGCGTTTGTTTTCTGCGTGAATTTGGTTTCTTTTCTTTCGACCATTGCTGTCGTTTTCCACCTTTTTGTTGTGTTTCCGGTTCTCATTCTTGCTTGCTGTACTCTCGCGCGCTGGAGAACAGTTTGTTTTTGGGGTCGGAGACATGCAGCAACCTTTCCGGAAAAAAAAACTTGTTCGCTTGCGGGAAAAAATCGAAAAAAACATCTTTCGGACGTACAAAAAAATGTCCGGCAGCAGCAGCAAGAATCCTTCCGCAGCAAAAAATCCAAGTCAGCGCGCCAAAAAATTGATGCACTGCACAAAAAAATCACAGCAGCAGCAGGTGGGGAAAATACTATCGAACAACTGCAAAACAAATGGCGGAAAAAAAACGTTACAGCCGTTACAGCTGCAAGAAAAAAATCTTCGCGGCATAAACAGTCATCGGAGCAAGAGCAAAGACCACCCACGATCAATCAAAAACAGAAACATCTGCTGCTTTGCTGTGTTGCGACCCAACGAACTGTGTGTGCCATTTTGACCAGGAGTGAATATTTTTCTTTTCGGAAACTGCAAAAATTCATACTGGGAACCACAATTGTTGGTTTTGTATGGTTTTGTTGGGGAAGAACCCAGCAGGCAACAAAAGCACACCAGCAAACTATTACAGATGGTGACATATGGTGACCAAAAGACAAAATTCAATTTCAGATTTGGAAATTTGGAGGGTTTTCATTTGGCAGCGACTTCGGGCAAGAGGTGCCAACAGGTTTATTTTTGTTTTAGTTTTTTTCATTTTGTGATGTTTGGGTTTAACCAATTCAGAAGCGATGGTGTTTTTGATTTTTTTCAACGAAGGGTCTAAAACGACGCAAACAGATGTAAATGTGTCAAGTTCAACAACGAGTTCCCTTTTGGTTCCGTGATTTTTTGAAAATTGAAACAGAAAGCGTTTGATTTGCCGCCCAAAAGCAGCGGCGCTGATCTGGCAAGGGAAGGACAGATTTTGCAACTGTTTTCGGAAAAGGTTTAGGATGACCAGAAAGATCGGTAATTGGACGTGCACAATACATCCAAGAAGCGGGCATGTGTCTCTCGGTGTAATGAGAAGTGTAGAGTATAGAGGTATATCTTGCATTTGTAAATGGACTTAGATATGTAAATGCATAAAGTGAAAATCAACCACACGAGGACCTGACCCACCAACAACTAACGGATATCCATCCCAACATGAGTTGTTGAGATGCTCAAAAACCACTAGGCCTGGTGGAGCTGTTTTGGTGACAGTAGCGAGTCTACGGGGGAGACGGCCCCAGAGTGCCGAAAAACGTTGGGTGGTGGTACTGATTTTTTCTGGAAGGATTTTGAGGGGCATGTACTGGGTAGCAATTTGCTGACCGCCGATTATGGATTCCGCCCCAGTCCATATTTTTGGGGTGGCGTTTGGGGTGGTTCGGCGTGTTGTGAGAAGCACGGGAATGGTGTAGTTGGACAACGGCGAGTCCTATGGAACAGCTGTGAAGGATAAAGTGTGCTGGACTGGTGGGGTAGATGTTGGGTATTCTGGTGCAGTGTAAGACAAAGTGTGTGGGAGTTATGGGGCATGGCAGTTAAAAGTATGAGGTTGGGGTTTGCAATCTTGTGCGTCGTAAGCACAGCACTGAGTAGAAAAGGCTTGCATATACAGTATTTCGGGCAAGCAGAGTCTTTGCTTCCAGACTTCATTTCTAGTACTTCTGGCTTTCGTTCCCTCTCAGGTAGTTATTTTTATCCACAAATTGTGGCATCAAAATTGCGATGTTTTGAAGTCAAGTGGATATGCTGCAATGAAGTAGTCAAGTGTCTCCTTATCCCTGGGATCCCAAGCTTGAACCCACCATGACCCTGCTCAAGCCGCTCGGGTGTGGGCCATGACGCCATGAGCGCGACCGTTGTGGAGAAGGCGCACCGTCGGGGCATGCTGCCCAGGTCTATCTTGGGTGGACGAATCATAGCGTCAATTTGCAAGGTTATTCATGTTTGGTGGGTCATCAATGATCGATGATGGTAAGTGATGACGATTAATAGTATGGGCCTAGTATTTCAAAAACTATTTTTATATATGATGGATGATAGTGAATTCATATTGAGTTCCAGTATTGATCTAAAGTCAAAGTAACAAGTTGGATTAATCATGCTGAACTTGACCAATAGCCAATGTTTATACACTTCACTGGTCGATGGCTTAAATTTGATGTAACAATCGGAATCTATGATGACGACTTATACCGGATGACTAGTGGGAACAAGTGATGACTAATAGTTATTTATAGTGGTTGACCATGGTTTATTATAAGGTAAAAAGCCGTCGGCTTGTGATTTTGAGTCTTCGGAACCGTTGACAAAGGTTTTTAACACCTATTAAAAACAGCAATTTTGTGGCTGATGATATATATATATAGTTATATATATAAACATGTATACATATATTTATTTACATGTTTTTCTTTATTTTTACATTTATGTATATATATATACATGTATATATTTATATTTACACATATCTATATAAATATACATGTAAATACATGTGTATATATATATGCATGTTTAAATATATATATATATATATATATATTACATGTGTACATATATATACATATTTCAACATGTACATATATATATATATATCAATCTTTATATATATATACATGTTTAAATATGTATATACATGTTTGTATATATATATATATGTACATGTTTATATATGTATATACATGTTTATATATATATATAATTTGCATGCATATATATATATATACACATGTATATATATATATGTATATACACACAAGAGCAATTGATATCAATTATCGATCGCACATGAGAACGGTTACTTATCGACCATCATCACGCAAACGGACAGATGGACGAATGAAGAGAGGCAAGCAGAGAGACATGTATACACATACAGGCATAGCGGCATACATGCATACAGGCATACACACATACACACACACACATACACGCACGCATGTAGATACATGAATGAATACAGCCATACTCACACATACACGTCTGCAGATACGACGCATAGATCTTGAATTAAGAGATTGGCAAATTTGCCTCCATTATTTCTGTCAAAAACATGGTTCTTCACAGCTGGCTCCAGGCTAAAGTCTTCATGGATTTCGCCACGGAGATTCCGCAACTTGGCTGCCAGATGGGGACTTGCCAGACCCATAGGACTCGAACTTCAGCACTCTCCCTGGTTTGGGTTTTGTGTGGGACCAATCATGAAGCACCAGTGGGAAAATGCAAACTAGTTTCTGAAATTGGTCAGCGGTTGCGCCCTAACAACAGCTGGGATGCTCTACTCATTTTGTTTCTTGATATTGATCCGTCCTAAACGGGGTAGTGTGTGCACAGATGAGAGAAATATGAAACAATATGAAGAATGGGAGATCCATCTCGATTAGCCACCCATATTGCCAGGTCAATCACAAACTGTTTGAGGTCAGCCGTTCGTGGTGGTATGTGGATTTCCCAAAGATGTTTATGTTCCAATCGAATGTTTTTGCTGTGTGGTTTGCCTGGTTGATTTGTTGATCACACCAGTGGTTTGAGATCCCAACATGCGGAGAGGTTTCTTCAAACATCTGGTTTCGTTCAACGCCACTCTTGGCTAGGTGAAGTCCAAGCATTGTTGGTTGTTCACATCCACTGTCTATGAACAACGAACTCCGACTCAAAACTGAATGAACCAGATGGTTTTTGTCTAAGTTATAGTTGTTTGGCTATGGGTAGATGCGAACTATCACCAACAAATGGGTTAACATCCTAACAACCAGAGTATTCTATTTTTGAGGAACGTGAAGGCAGAGGTTAAATGATATTAACAATTAACAATAACAACTGGTTTATAGAAGCGGTCAATGCTAGCTAATGATTGGGTCAACGATGGCTAACAGTAGTTCAAAAGATTTGTGATCCGTGTGAAGTTCTGAACCGAGTACCCAGAAGCAGCCAAACCAGTCCCATTTTTTGGGATGCAGCGAGTCTTAGGACATACTTTGGTGTTGGGAGAAGACTCTGTGAGCATCGTAATACGACTGCAAGCCGTCATTATAGGTGGACAAATGATTCTTTTCTTTGGAACGATCAACAATTCTGTTCGACAATGTTTACAGTAAGCATACTTGCTGGAGCTTTGTTGATTTCAACTAGTATGGGTTGTGGATGATTTGTAGTAACGATGTTTTACCATGATTATTGTAATGGTTGACAAGGACTGATAAACCATATAGCCGCTAGCAAGTGTATAAATTTCTTGATAATGATGACAAGAAAAGGCTGGATATCAATTCAAGGTATTGGTTGCTCATGATAATCGGATCGATATCGATGGACCGTTTCTCATGGATTTGTGTGGTTCAAAGACGAATGATCCAGTTTCGTGGCGGGCGACCAATATGGCTAGCTGGGTCACCAACTAACCCAGGGCGATACGAGCTGGGTGAATATCCCAACCAAGACGTGGTCGTGGCAAGCTGGGATTTTTCTCAGCACAGGGTCAGTCGGCGCCGTTCGCCCAGACTCAGACAGGTCCACTTGAGTGCATGTTCGAGCACATTATGCTAACTGGGTAAAAGATGAATGATGGTTGTTGAGATTGACAAAATGCCAGGGCCATGGAACAGTATTAGTTGGGTAAAAGATGAATGATCGGTATTGAGATCACAAAAATGCCAGGGCCACGGATCATCATGTTAACTTGGCATAAGGATGAATGATGGTTGTTGAGATGTAAAAAGTGACTTGTGGCCGAGACGAGATGATGGTCACTTTGGGACCCGCATTTTCAGGGACCCTTACAGCGATTGCAAGTTGAATTGTCCACTTCGACACCTCGCAACATGGGAGTCGTTCATGTATAGACTCATAAAATTCATTGTAAATACCACGATTTCATGTATTTCTTGCCACAACATACCATGCATTCCGGGCAAACGATACAAACTGGCCGTATTTTTACCATTCATCACTATCATTGATCACTATCGCCAATCCCTATCATTAATTACTATCATTAACAAATTGCCGCTGTCATCGATCACTCTTGTACAACCCATGTTTTTTGTGACTCGGTACTGAGGACTGGAGATGGTCCAAATCTTAGCGATTTCGCTGAGAACCGTGGTGCTCTTGGAAGAAGGGATGTATATGCCTCGGGAATCGAATATAGATCTTGACACGTTTGGTTTCACTAGAAAAATCAAAGTCATGCTATGAAACCATGGGTTTGATGATGTTTCATTATAAAAATGATGCTAAACACTTTTTTTCCCGCATCTATACCAACCAGTTTAGGGGAGTCATGGTATCCAGTTGCATGGACTTTGCAACCCCTGGTTCGCTGTGGTTGTTGATCATGAATGCACATCCAAGTAGGGAGGTCATCAAAAATCCGGTGAGATTTTTGCAGCGAATCACAAGTGTTTGAATGGCAATCCTGAAAACATGTTCATGAAAAGATGTTTACCTGGTGAAACTTTTACCTCATTGAACTGAAACCATTTCAGGGATGGTTTCCAAGCAAAAGCCAGATCCTTTTATGTTTGTACCTTCGGCATTGCCGTGATGCATCGGACGGGTGTTCTGATTGCGGACCCACAAACACACGCGCTCATGTCAAGAGTCGACGGACCAGACTAGATATGGTGATAGGCATCTGCTTGCAGCTTACCGTGTGATGAAATGACCCATGTGCACTCTAGACAGTCGTTTTTTCGGAGATTGTTGTGGGACAAGCTACCCTGACCAGGTGGTGAAGATCATACGCATGAAAAGAATAGGCACCTATTGCCATCCACTATCAACCTTCATCAACCAGTATCACTTGTTTTCGATGCTTATCATCCATTGTCATCTAATATGGAGCATCATTTATCAACCATCATTAACCACTTGTTAACAAGGACCATTACTGTCTAAAACACATTCTCAACTATCATGAACCATCAATTGTCTATCATTTAACCACCATAACCGTCATGTGAATATCCATCATGAACCATCAAATTACCATCGTCAGCTACTAACTAACAATCAGCTAACCATCAGGAACCATCATTAACCACCACAAACCACCATCCATCACATCATTAACCACAGTTAGCCACCACTCTAATATTCCTCATCCTCTTGGAGCAGCGAATCTCTGGCGTGGGTACCAAAGGTGTGGCGCGGAGTGACACACCCCGACTGCGACTTGAGGAGATGTCGTGGTGAATCATAGTGGTGATAGTGGTGGTAAACCGTGGTTGATGATGGTGATTCATGGTGGTTAAATGGCGGTTATATAATGGTTTTATGGTGGTTAAATGGCAGTTAGTGGTGGTGGTTAATTAGTGGTTAAAGGTTGTTGGGTGATGGTTAGTTAGTGGTAAAGAATGGTAAATTGATAATCAATGATGACTCAATGATGATGAATCATGATGGTAAGTAGTGGTTATTGATGGTTGGTAGGAGCTAAACATGTTTACTGGTGGTCAAGTATGAGGAGTCATGATGGTGAATAATGATTACTCGGGATTAATGAGAATCAATCGTGCACTCCAAGAACCGGGAAAAGCACCAATCGAGCTGTGTCAGTTGGTTTGAAGTCCGCCATTCACATCACTCAGTGCCACCATCTGAAGGAATTTGGGAGGAGGCACCGCCAGCATCCCCTGGCACCTATTCTATTGTGTTTGCTCTGGGCAGAGCGGGGAGCTGGACTTTTGACTTGCAGTTGCAGCATAGTATTGGGAAATGTTGGTTGTTGTTGACTTCTAGGTATCCTGACTCATTCATGCCAAAGATTCGTAGCCTTTAAACCATTCGCAAGCATTGTTGCTGAGGATTCTTAGCAGTCGTTATTGACAGTTTTGACGCTGTCATTGACCAAGAGCTACCGCGATGATTACCATTCATAACCCTTTTATCAATCACGTTCCGCAAGCGTTATGAAGCCTCTCATCATTGATCGGTAAAACTCATGACTATCCACTGTCCACCATTCAGCATTCTCAATCAGTGTGGGTATATAGTCACCAGCGCACAGTCATGATCATGCACACTATTCTCCAGAAAGCATGATTTTTGCGTCTTGGGATATCGACAGGTATGATATTGATACTTTCATCAAGCATTGTAATTGTGGCGGCTTTCATGAATTCTACTGTAATAATCCATGATTTTATGACTACTACATAGCCCGGTGTACTTGCTGGTGGTTATCTACCACCAGAGAATGATTGTCATACACTGTTCACCGCAATCATTGATCACCATATAACCGACTGCCACCTTTGCCGACCCTGGTTGGGCTTCAGTTGCCATTCACTAGTCAATTATTGGCAATTACCAAAACCTCAATATGAGTGGCATGATCATCCATCTCTGTCAATCGTTGCTAAAGCACAATGCTTGTTTCTTGCAAGTCATTCTTGACAGATATATCCATGGAGAATCAATGATCTTATTGGTGAATTTATAGCATTGCTGCCAGCCGTGATTACCGAATGATCAACCATTTACCAGCGAAAGCACGACAAAGTGGATGATTTAGGTTCCGTGCAATCATTTGTAGCAACCACTTAGTAGTAGATAAACCACCACTAACGCACCTACCAATCATTCTAATTTACACTTGAGAACGGTTGATATTCCTTTAGATAAACCGTTCTTCACTCTTTTTTCAACTATCATTGACCGTGTTTTGATTGCCTTTCATCGACCAACATTGGTCCATAGCTATTGATGAAAGATCTTACGAACCAACAAACACTCATCAATCATTGTTAGTTGCTAAGTCTCTGTGGTCAACCATAGTTACATAGTGGGTAGTGACTGATCAACAAACCATGGATTGTGATTAATCAATAGACTGCTCAGCCTTTGTTAGTCAACCACAATGATTCATCATAAATGATTCTTGAGCCATTGAGCATCAACCATCATGAACCATCATCCACCGATGATTTGTGTTTTATTAACCACCAACCATCAACCATCACTAGCCAGCATTAATCATCACCAACCACCAGTCCTTCACCACAAACCTGGTCTAACCATCAACCATTCTCAACCCTTGCCATGCTTCACTAATTTGAGGGTTTAATGATCAACCACGAATCCTTAAGCATGATCCACCATCAACCATCACCAACCACCATCAACCATCACCAACCACCATCAACCTTATGCAATTGCGTCCCGACGCATTTCATGTCCATTTCAATATGGAGTCAAGCGCGAAAGCTGCGAAAACCAACCATCATCGACCACTCATCCTTCACCATGCCATCCATGCTTCGCCTTGTCGCAGGAGGCGCTGGAAACTTTTTTGTGTCGCCTGCCCTCCTGGCGCGGAGGCGGTAGCGGGCGCTGGGGATGTGCCTAGCCATGGGGGGTTACCCCCAAGCATGCGAGAAAACATGTTCTCAGGGGGAATGGCGGCAAATTTTATAGTTTTGTAGTCCGAAAAGCGTAATGTTTTGATCATGATTCAGATTTCTCATCATTTTTTCAATGAGACATCTTTTTTTTCGCGGGAAAGCCAGAATGTTTCCAATCAGGGAAGCGGAAAGCTCGATTGATATTAAGGGTGAAGCTATGTATGGGGTTGTTCCGAAACTTAGGGATATCTCAGATTGCAGGGAAAGGATCAGATCATTTTGAGTATCTTGTATTCCTAACTGCATCCATCATTTCTCAAAAAATGGCCACACCAGACGATTTTCTGTCCAGCTCTTGATCTGGATTTGCCGTGAGGACGCAGCAGTGATGGCAGGGCTGAGACAAGAATTCTTTGAGAACTCACACAGTTGGCAGTGGGTCAAAACCCTTAGTCCCCCTGGTTCCCCTATCATTAACCATTGGTTTCCCTATGAAATTGGTTGGTGAACTTATCCCCCATTCTTAATGGTTAATATTGACCCATAGCCAGTTGACGGTTTGTATTTCGTCTACATAACTGTTGTCATTGTGGCTTTTCTTATTGGTCTTGGTCCAGTTCCCAAGTGCCCATCAGTTGCTGTTCCGTGGAACTGTGTAGTCTGCAATGATTTTCAACAAACTCATTTCAAGAAGTCGAGAAACTAGGTTGAGAACTGTATGATTGGCCCTTACTAAGTTTGGAACACAAAATGAATCATTAGCCATTCTGAATCACACCAATCATCCTATAGTAGCGAGTCAAACTGAACCATATTTGCAGAGCATTCTGAATCACCATTGATAGTCCTTCCCTCACTAATCATTGTCACAATGAATCACTCTAGTTGTCACAACAGTAATTCTGACCAATATTGCTCACATATGCACATGCAAACACGTTTACAAATATGGACTGATGTATAAATTGATTGATGCATCATTTGAAAACAACATGTAATTTACAAACGTAGTCTGCATGTGTACATTCATATATTGTTGCATCGGCACACACACACAGACATGTTTGCACATGTACATATGTATGCATATATATATATATATACACGCATGAACATACTAGATGCATTGGGAAAACATCTGCATCTATCTGCTAAGATCCATCGCACAAGGCCAGCGAGAGAATGGGCGCCATGCAAGTGAGTCGCCTGAGCGGCATAGGGTGGAGGCGAGCGGGTGCAGCAGGGCAACGGGGTTGGAACCACGATTCGTAGGATTTGTGAACCAGTTATCTGGGATTGCCTCTGTTGAGAAGCGACAGTAGTAGAAGTGCATGAGATCAGATGATTTTTCATGATTTTAATGGTTCATATGGTTCAAGGTGGTAAACCGCAAATTCTGGAAACATTTTTCAAACTGTCAGTGCTGCTGCTGCTGCTGCTGGTGTTGTTGTTGTTGTTGTTGTTGTTGTTGTTGTTGTTGTTGCTGTTGTTGTTGTGGTTGTTGTTGTCGTTGTCGTTGTCGTCGTTGTTGTTGTTCTTGTTCTTGTTCTTGTTCTTGTGACCGTCGTCGTCTCCCCATATTGGAAAAGAAGCTGTGCTAGTCACAGGCTGGGTGTATGTACTGGTAGTCTGTTTGCCATGACCAGACACTTCCAGAGTTCCCTATCTTAAAGCTTGACCCCCAAGCAACATATCTGAGCCGACCTCAAGAAGAAGTGATGGGGGAATTGCAATTGATGGTCAGGTCATTCACCAGAGTTTGAAATGTAGATACCATCAACCTGCACAACTGTACAAGTAGCTTCCTTGCAACTTTGGGTTCCAGCGATATGGGTACCCGAACCTGTCGCAAAGTTAGGGTCAAACAGGGAAGTGCTATGGAGCGGCCAGAGGGGCCTTGACTCTGGGAGTTGAGTGCCGAAAATGTCCAACGTTCTCACAAGGCAGATAGGTTTCAAAGAGTATACTCCAAGCCATCACAGTTCCTCACCTATCAGAAAATTTGATCTCCGTTTTTCAGAGATTAGTTACTATTTTTTTTTCGAGATTGTAAATGATATAAATGAAAAAACACATGTGTACTTAAAACGGCAACTAGCAAGCACAGACACTCCATCATTGCCATTGCCAGCACCGGTAGGAGAAGAAGGCACGCGAGGGTTGCAGCACGAGGTGATTGATCCAAGCATCAGGGCAGGAAGACCTTGGCTTCGAGAGCAGGAGTCAAGAATGGACAATCTCTGGGATGTTTTTTTGTACAAACTCCTATCAAGTATCATCAAGTATCATCAAGTATCATCAAGGTATCATCAAGGTATCATCAAGTATCATCAAGGCCATTTTTTTCGGGATGAATCATACTCTTGAATCGAAATTTTCGAATTCACTTGGCTATTTTTTCGCCCAGTATGAATCAAGTCTGACAGCAAAGGGGGCTCTTGGGGCTGAAGGAGATACAGATCAATGAGAAGATATCACTAAGAAGTGGTAGATTATTACTTGTACCCCAACCACTTGGCATGATATTTAACGAGCAATGATAGTCGTAGTTGGTCAACGGTTGATAGAGGTTACTGTAATCTGTAGTTGATGATGTAAATCACCATTAACCAATATTTGCAAAATTAGCCATCCGCACTCTGTAGCCATGATATTGACTGATTATATAGCTATATCATAGATGGTGGCGGTCCAGTGGTACCCACTCCCGTACTCATTTGTGCAATGTTTACCAGGGGCACAAGGGGCCGTGACTTTTCCCTGGTCATCAACGAAACTGATTTCATCCTCTTTACCATCAGCACTGTAGCTAAATCTGAACATATTGAAATTGACCATTTCTCCGGGCTCAAGGATCCGCCAGAGTTCCTTCGCTTTTAACTCAGACTTATCATACTTGGACCAGCAATTTCCATCGGTCGGATTCCAACGAGAAGAACTCATCAAGAGAAACTGCCACATAGCTCGTTCATTCAGCTGTTGTTACTGTACCCATTTGTAGTGAGCTATTTTCAACGAGGATGAAACCTTACATATAATTCTACTTAGCCATGATCAACAGACTTTATCAACTATGACTCTGACAAACCATGACAAACCATCTATCAACCATTGTTGGACATTCTTGGGCAGCATTCAGCATGTATCAACGAACCAACAATCAAAAGGATACAAATGGTTGTTGGAATATCTCTGTTCTCTGCGGTTCATTATTGACAATTAGTGACGCTTACAACAGTCACGTCTCAGCATTGTGAATATATAGATGAGTTGGTGACTATGGTTCAGTAATCATGGTTAGCGTTACACCATAGTAGCAATAGGCACACCACAGGGTTCAGCTAAGTCATAGTTCGGAAAACCCCAGTTTCTAATCAGAGTCATAGTTGTTACACATGTCATCAAACATAGTTGGGAAACCCATAGTTACAAAGCAGAATTGCCATGGCTCTTGATAGTTAATTATTAAAATAGTCATTCAACCCAACTATGGTACCAGAATTATTGTTCTTACTGAGTTACAGACTAAGTATGGTGATGCAAACTATGGTCAGTCAGTAGTTGGCTTTCTTAGTGTACCAAACATAGTGGTTCAACATAATCATATGGGGATTTCTCAAAATTGGGACCCCCAAATCATCCATTTAGAATCATCTTTACTTCTAACCATTTTTGGGAAAACACCATATACTAGTTGCTTAAGCCTTTCCTTACTAGTATCATTTATTATTATAACCACCTATAACCACCGCATGTGTTAGTTCCCGTTGGTCCTACCATGCCAGGAACGCTCGCGTAGCCGAGATCGTCGAAGGCCATCGCCCGTGCCGGTGAAGTCGAGGCCGGGGGTGGCCGGTGGGGAAGGTGTCAATGGGTGGCAGCAGTGGTGGTGGCCGTGGTGATATGGTGCTGGCCATAGCTATAGCTGCTGTAATCTGGTCGAGTGGTTGAGTGGTTTGATGACGGCTTTTTGCATTTCGTGGCTGTGGTTGTTTTGGCTTCCGATGATTCTTGTTCTTGTGGAAAGCTGCATAATTTGACGGTTTTTTCTTGGTATTCATCTGGGTTTTGGGTTCTCATCGTTACAAGTAGAGATTATTTTTTGTTGTCGGCAGTCAAAGCCGTCAAAGGATTTTCTGGTTGACGATGGTTGGCCGTTGTAGTAAGCGCAACCATTTACTCAGCCAGTATTCTTCATTTCGATTTTGTTTGTACTATCGAGTGGCAGCAGTGCTTAGTTCATTTAGAAAGATGCGAATACCAACAATAGTGGTGATGATTAGTCATGGATGCTAGTGATTTCAATGGTCAATCAACATCAAAAATGGTTTCTCAAAATCATCCAGTTTATTGACCATTTAGAGCTATAAACTAACCATAGCTTTGGGGTTCCCAATGGCTTGAGAAACCCTCAGTTGGGTGTATCGATCA
This sequence comes from Symbiodinium kawagutii, assembly GCA_009767595.1. Lineage (NCBI taxonomy): Eukaryota > Dinophyceae > Suessiales > Symbiodiniaceae > Symbiodinium > Symbiodinium kawagutii. Next base: position 18,123 of record VSDK01018103.1, read on the forward strand.
TTAGATAGTTCAGCCGATCATTTACCATTAGACACCTTTGGGGGTTCTTAACCGTCGAATCTACCAACAGTTCACCTTCAAAAACTGACAATTTACCCTTAAACAAGCTAATAATTTGCCATGAAATATGGTGAGACCATTCAATCAGCCGATCGTTTGCCATTCAATCAGCTGATCATTTGCCCTTCAACAGCTGATAGTTCACCATTCAATCAGCTGATCAGTTTCGACTAAATAGCTATAAGCTGATGATTTACTACTAACCAGCTAATCATTCAACAGCTGATAGTTTACCCTTCAACAGCTGATCATTTACCCTTCAACAGCTGATAGTTCACCATCAAGCAAGCTGATGATTTCCCATCAGCTGGGGCCTGTTCACAGCCGCCGCAGGGGCTCCAACTTCGACAGTGGGCCGAAGCGTGTGGCGCCTCCGGGCTCGGCTCTGGGGACACCGCCCAGCATCAAGGAGAGCGGACGGCGCGCCGGAGCCAGGGGTTGGGGATGCTTAAGGGTGGATGCTTAAGGGTGGAGGGGTGGAGAGGTGGATGATTTGATGGTTGGATGGTTGGATGGTTGGATGGGTGGATGGGTGGATGGTTGGATGGTTGGATGGTTGGATGGATCTTGATGATTTGATGGTTGGATGATTGTTTCAATGGTCGATGAACGAGGTTTCTCACTTATTTGGTTAATCATTTGTGAAATTGATGGTTACTTGCTGGTTGATGATGGTTATGTTTGATCCGATGGGCCTGGTAACAATGGCCAGCAAATGTGGGGTATGGATTTGATGTTGGGGGACTACACCAGCTCTTGAAATCACACCCCAAAAATGTCTCGCGCAGGTTTAACTTGTTTCAGCGATGCTCAGATCAGCTCTACATATAGGTATGGGTTTCCATGACATGGTTTTAGCCGATGTTTCAATGGCCCAAACAATCTGCCGGAATCCTCAGCCAACGTAGGCAAGGGGCTGCTACAAGGACCACACACAGATTCTTGTTGTCGTGGGGAAGCCGTGTGTCGTCTGGAGTTGGTTATCTCAGTTTCTATGTTTCTCCCACATTCCCCATGGTGCCCCAAAACAATCTGAGTGTGGTTGAAAATGATTCGCAGCCTCATCGACCCCAAGTAGATGAAAGGCTTTACAGTACTCCCTAGAACGGTCCAAGTGGTGGGTTTGCTGCTGGAAAAGAACAAGATAGCCAGCAGAACTTTCTGTTGCATAGTTCGTGAATGGCCCACTTACTCACTACCTAAAGTCTTATCCGACTTGTAAGCATCTTGCTCCTGACAATTGTGGAGACATTGATCATAGACTATATCATCACTGATCGTTGACCGTTTTATGATTTACTATTTAGGTATTAATCAGTGATGATTGATCATTGATGATTGATTAATCACTGATTTACAAGTGATCATAAATGATTGATGACTAACGGATTGGACCATCAAACATCAAACATTATAAACCGTCCATCAATCGCAGAATTCATCATCAATATCTTGGCATCACTAATCATCACTATTAAGCACTATTAACCATCATCAACCATCATCAACCATCATTCACTACCATCATTCACTACCATCGTTCATTACCATCAAGCCACCATCATTCACCATACCTTTCCTTAAGCTCCGCCGTCGCGCCGTCGCCTCTCGAGCCGTTGTTATTTTCGCCTTGTCGCCGCGCCCTTGGATCAGAGGCGCGCATGGGTTCTGCGTGGAAAGTGATGGGCTGCTCTCACAGGAGGGTGACCATTGATTGTTGTTATGAAGGAGTGTTGCTAAGGAGTGTTAATGATTACGAATGTAACCAAAAACATACCGATGGTTCTTCATACTGGGCGATTTCTTTGACTCTACCGGAAGTATCGTGTTGCTAACTTCTAGCAATGGTTTCTCTTGATGATCACTGGTGGACGTGCAGAACCAGCAAGAGTCTAGCGACTTGGAAGTCCCGTTTCGCTGGTGCCGGCAGCAGCTTCCCCAGCGAAACGGCCAGGGATGCGCGATGGCGGTGCAACTGCGACAGGTCAATGGAGAGCCTGTGGAAGGCGCAGTGCGGTGAAGCCACGGGGGTGAAGTGGTGATCCTATGGACGAAATCATGGGGAATTTCCTACGTTTGTCGAATAGCAAAGCATTAAAGTTGAGAATTTTGTTAAGCTTGTCCAATAACAAAGCATGAAAAAGCTGAGAATTTTGTTTCATGACTGTTTCAGAAGCAAGGCTTTTTTGAATTTTGAAAGGTTGAGATTTTTGCTGGGGCGGGCGGGCGCCTGGAAATGGTGACGGCACGAACTCTTCCCATTGTTTGAGCACATGAGTTTTGCCTTATACCATGTTTGATAGCGACAATTTGTATTATTTAATGTCAATATTAGCTAGTGTCAATAGAAACATGGTGACCAAGAACATTGATTCATTGCAGCTAATCACCTGCCTGTTCCACCCTCTGGTAAGCTCACCTGGTCAGATGGAAAATCCACTGTAGAAAGAGATGGTCTATTGAGAGTGGTGAGTTCTTCCAGGAGATCGTCTCCCAGGGGGTACTAGTTATACCATGCACCATTGACAACCACTAGTACTCATAACCAGTAGTTTTCTTGGCCATTAGTTATTTCTTTATAACAACCATTAGTTATCAATTATGGCATTCGTTAGTGACAACGATGAATTTTCATAGCAATTATATGCACAGATATCCCGTTGATTAGTTACAAAACGATCAGTCAACCAGCAGTTATACCATCAAATCCACAAGTCAGCAAATAGTTTTACCATTGGTTGGTTCATTAGTTACCAAACCAATCAATTAACCAATCATTGCTTGGCTCTCACTGGTTATACTATGGTCAGTCACGGTTACCTACTATTACCCAACCATTCATCAACAAATAGTTATACCGTTGATTAGTCACATCATCACTACTTACATTAATGATACATGACCACAAATGATATCAGCAGTCATGATTTGCTACTACACCATCAGTTATGGTTACCTCACCATATCAGTTACATCAGTTCATTAATGAATCTAGTTAGCCAATCATCAATTAACCAATCGATCAGCACCATCAATCATCAATTATCCAATCATCACCACTAGTTATTCCATCATCATTAATGAACCAATCATGGATCAACCATTTGTGGAGTAACCAATCATCACCACTAGTTATTCCATCACTTCCACGATTTCATCATGCCAAATTCACCGCCGAAGTGCCTCGCCGCGCCGAGAAACCGTGAAACCTTGGTGCAGGCGGCCGCCCAGTGCTGCTTTCGGCCGTGCCCCCTGAGGGTACACGCCGCACGTCGGGGCCACAGAAGGGGAAGATGTGGTCCAGTGGGACTGCAACAGATGTATATCTTTAGTGGTTAATTTTGGCATGAACAGTTGTTAACTTGTCATCTTGAGTGGTCCTTAATCTTTTGGTAAGCCAAAGATTGGATATTGCTGAATGATATGTAAGTTCACTAGTTAATGAAGTTTAGATATCTGTGATTAGCAGATATTGGTTAATTACTATGGTATCAGCCAATATGATATCAACATTAGCCGAGGTTACCTAATAGATGCTAGCCAAACTAATGGTTAACCAATAGCCAACCAAGTCATTGTTACCATAGTGGTCAATAGTTACTACAGTGGTTAATAAACGCAAACTAATGGGGACCTAACGGTCACTGATGGTTGACCAATGGTTATTATAGTCGCTAAGCAGGGTTACTTTTTTGTGGCTGACTATTGATTGATAATTCATCACATGAGGGTTTATTAGAATTGGGAACCTCAAGAATGGTTGGTTTGTTATTATAGATGATCTACATGGGATGATTTGGGGGTAGCCCCCAGCATTCCTGGATTCACTGCAACTCTCCCAGATCCGATCAGTTTCACCCAAAGTCCTTGGGTTCCTGCGGTGAGTTTCCCAAAGTGTGATCTTTGCTAACCAAACTCGTGGTTATCCAATAGTCAACCAGATGTAGTAATCCAATGGCGTAGTAATCCAATGTAGCACATATTTGGTTACATCACAGAACTAGAAGACAACCAATGACGACCAAACTACTCAAGCACTTCAGAGGTTTGGTCACCCAACGGGCCAAACCAACGAAGCGCTTTGTGAGCTGAACATGTGGGGCCATGTGGGGCCCTGTCAACATCCGACCGGGCTGTTGATGGCATTCCTGTGCGCTGAAGCACCCTGCGAAATGGTTTCCTTTGTTGCTTGATCATGGGTTCATATGGATCAATAGTGGTTGATAACTCAATAGTGGTAATAAGTCAATAGCGGTGCATCTATTGTAAGTTCAAAAAATCGGGTCAATAAGTCAATAGTGGTAAGTAGTGCGTGATGGTGGTCAATAGCGGTCAGTTGTGGTTAGTGGTCAACACTGGGAAATAATGGTGGATAAAGGTTGATAATGGCCGGCAGTGGTTAGTGATGGCTTCGCAATAAAGACGGTTCATAATGTCTCCAATGAACACTTCATGGTGAAGTTTAGAGTGTCGCTTCGGTTCGTCACATCCAACTCACCAAGTGGGGTTGCTTGAAGAGATGCTGATCGCATCACCGAAACGCTTGGGTTTTGGTTGTGACATGGGGACGCATTGACCATTTTGCTTTGGGGTTTAGGCTGGCAATCATCACGGCTCAGTGCTTGTGTCCTGCAGATCCAGCAGATCTCATGCATTTTGCTTACCCTCTCGTATATTTTTTCCTGGAGAAGATCCAGCATCTTCAGATGATTCCCGGAGATTTTTCATTCCCAGTACATCTATCAGAGGGTAGTACTAGATTTTGCTCTTTGATCATTCTTATGACTCATGTGTATCCTACTACGCCTGCAACACAGCACATTGATAGCACCTATGTTTCGTCATCTCTGTTGGCTACGATGGTCATCATTGCCACAATTTTTTTCATTGCCATCTTACCATCCAGTCAGTTCTGTGAGATGCCAATCATTATCATTCCCTCCACTTTTGCCTCTACTGTTTTTGTTATCTACTCTTTGTGGCTGATAAGCTTCAAACCGGAAGAGTTCGAGAATTGTGATGACAATATGATTGTTGCATGTCATTGATTATCACGATTTGGTCACATACTTATGGTAAGTCTGATAGTTCGGTTGGTTTTATACCAAACTGGTTAATCTGCAACACCATATGTATCTTATTATTCCCTTTTTTTCCAAGTACGCCAATGACCTTCACATTTGTTGATCATCACATTCATACAAGAGTAGCCGTTCATGTTGGAAGGTTATGGACCATAGAATAGCGGACCTCATGTCACCATGCTGAGTGATTTTGGACCATTATTAGCCATGTATTCACTCAGGTAGGAATGCCAAAGTTGATGTCATTATGATCCATGTGATTGGTTATCATGTGCTGGCAATAACCTACCAGATTAAAAGTCATAGGCTATTACATACGAAGGAATGTTCAAAATCTGGTTCTCAGCCTATGGCCATTACACTTCAGGCTGATTATGCATCTATCTGATATGATGAGATGCTTAGGCAATCTACCTACAACAATAGCTGTATTAGCCATCTCTCAAGTCTTCATCAACCGTCCTCCTTGCGGTGAACCGCAGGCCCAGCGATCTGAGTTGCGTGATCGATGTGTCCGGGCCGCTGGAGTGCTGGAACCAGCTGAGGTGCTGGCGGGAAGCAACGGACGGCACCAGCAACCTATGCTTAGTACTAATGAACCGTAGGTAGGTGAACATGGTAGGTAGGTGAAAATGGTAGGCACTCATCAATGAATAGTAGGGTCAGTGGTAGGTAGCTGAACCAGCAAAAGGAGTGGGATGTTCCACTATTTTTTTGGCGAGCTGGGTCGAGCCATCCCGAAGATTGATGAATATCGACAAGGGTCATGGCAAGCTGGGAGCTGCTACAGGGTGAACAGGCCCACAGGCAGATCACTTTTTGGAGGTGTAACAAAGGCACCGTTTGGCATTGCTGTGGTGAGGACTCGTCA
>VSDK01018103.1:28942-44297 GCA_009767595.1 Symbiodinium kawagutii
TCATCATCATCATCATCGTCATCATCATCGTCATCATCATCGTCCTCATCATCATCATCATCGTCATCATCATCATCATCATCATCATCATCATCATCACTACCATCATCATCATCATCATCATCATCACCATCATCATCATTACCATCAACTTTTGACATGCTATGACCCATGACAAACCATATTTAATGAAACACAATACTCTCTTTTGAGCATGGTTGGGCATTTTTTTTGAACGATCTTGGGTTGATGTCCACCGAACATTACGCAAGCGTGGATATGGAGGATGATGTTGGCTGCCAGGAACTACGATTCCAAGTGCCGACAGCCAAGCCTTCATAGTTGACATCATTTAACCACCATCAACCATGGTCAACCACAGAAATGGTTCCTTTGGGTCTCCATCGAATCATGAGTTGGTTGAAGCTTTCATTGAGTTGGGTGTGATCACCCATCGAAGTGGTCATTGTTCTGAGTTGTGAAACAGTATCAACCATTCTTGATGGTTATTGAACATGATAAAAGACTCTTAGCCACGATCAGGCAAAACCAGCTAATCCTCCGCCATCACTAACCATCATTTATTGCCTTCATTCAACCATTCTGAGCGATGGAGCATTATTATCCACCATTGTTGCAACAATATGAAACCAAACCTAAAACCATGATTTCACCCTTATTATATAACAGTTATTAGCCTCTATTGAACCAACCAGTAGGAATCGCTGTATTAAGTAACCACTAGTTATTTGCCAACCATTAGTTATTAACCAACCATTAGTTACTAACCTACCATCAGTCATTTACCAACCATTTGTTATTAACCTCCTTAAAACAGTTATTAGTTATGAAAAAACCATTGTCATTCCTTCTGAACCCGTTAGATCCGACCGAATCCTGCGAAGGTGCTGCCTTTGACACAGATGGATGAGGCCGGGCATCAACCGCAGACATTGGCTGATGGTTTTAATCGAAGTTGGTTAATGGTTTTAATGGCATTTAGTTAATGTTAGTTGGTTAGTGGCTTCCATGGTAGTTGGCTAATGGTCACCCACATAATTAACAAGACAACTCGGCGAATGGTAGTTGGTAGTCGATGGTAGTTGGGTTAATTCTTATCCCCGTCTGCACATTGGCCGAGAGTTGAAATTGGTTAATGGTAGTTGGCAATGGTTGATTGATTGTTCATCATTGAATACTGATGAAAAATCGGAGATAGCATTCCACAACAAACAATAAGATGGGAGATGCTTGTTGATAAACCGTCACGGTTGAACTATCTTGAGATGAGATTCACCATCAAGCATTCAAGTGGTCTATTGACTTTCTATTGAACAATGGTGTTGGAGAGGGTTGACACTGGTTGACAATGGTTGAGGGATGGGATTTTCATAGAATCATCATATAACCATCATATAACCATCACATAACAAGCATGTAGACATAAGAGAAAAATGATTCTTGCCGCAACAAAAGGAGGCCTTGAAGACATCATTTGAAGCCTTCATTAACCATTTGACCAACCAGGAACCCTTGATCAACCAGGATGCTGTGCCGCTCCGCGCCGCTCCGCGCTCCTGAGGCAGGGAAGGCCAAGGCCGAAGCGGTCCTGGACAAGATCACATTCGGAAGTGGTGCGCCTGAGGGAACCCGAGCATAGGAGTTGATTCCTTGAGTAATGAGAATTACCTATGCTTGGCTAAATGGTTTCTATGGTGGTTTCTATGGTGGTTGATCATGGCTGATAATCAAGTTATGGCTGATCAAAGGCGTTATATAGTGGTTGATAATGTTTCTTAACCATGACTTGACTATTAGCCATGGTTAACCACTATGTAAGCCATTGTGACAGTAGTGCTACTAGTGCTGCTGTTCTTGGTGAATATAATTGTTTCTGAAGCATTGGTGTCAAACCTCGTTGACTAGCATTATTGACGACTAACCCTGGTGTCAAAGCATTGTTGTCAAACCTCATTGGTGTCAAACCTCATTGACTAATGGCCAATGCACTTGCTTCCCTTGGATCCCTTGGATCCCCACTCGTAACCCCTTCCATTTTGCGACGGTGAGCCGCCGGGCAGGTACTGCATTGTGGCAGGGGCTTTTCCGCAGTGCCTTGGAGATCATCAACCTTCAGGATCCTCTGCTACCTTGGTGGTCATCCAACTAACTGGAAACATTACTTAATTGTTAGTTAATCATATTATTAGTTAATCATATTATTACTTAATCATATTATTAGTTAATCATATTATTACTTAATCATATTATTACTTAATCATATTATTACTTAATCATATTATTAGTTAATCATATTATTAGTTAATCATATTATTACTTAATCATATTATTAGTTAAGCATATTCTTACTTAATCATATTATTAGTTAATCATATTATTAGTTAATCATATTATTACTTAATCATATTATTACTTAATCATATTATTAGTTAATCATATTATTAGTTAATCATATTATTACTTAATCATATTATTAGTTAAGCATATTCTTACTTAATCATATTATTAGTTAATCATATTATTAGTTAATCATATTATTACTTAATCATATTATTAGTTAATCATATTCTTACTTAATCATATTATTAGTTAATCATATTATTAGTTAATCATGATTAGTTAGTTAGTCATCAAATTACTGGATCATCAAACAAGGTGTTTCATGGCAGACGACCATCGTGGCAGGTGTTAATCGAAGTGCTTTACCGCCGAAGCTCACGGGGTGGTGAAGCTTTGACCCTACAACCTGGCGCTAGACATAAGCATGGTCAGGTTCGTCACCCATTGGGGCCCGGCGAGCTGGGTCAGCAAGGCCATTTGCAGCACCAACCAGTGATTTTAAAGGTTCGTGAAACATCATGCTTGGTAGGCATTCAAACCAGGCATTCAACCAGTTCCGGCTTGATTGAAATTTAGGGAGTTGAAAAGCTATAAACTGGCGATTCTGAGGCGATGCCAGCTACTTTTTCTCAATGAAGATTACTCAACTTGGGTATCCAAAGTCGTAGACGACCAATTTTGGGCTTCATATTGGACCTCCCAAGTTTCATTATATAGTAGTAGTTCATGATGAGTCATGCGCACACCTCATAGAGTCATGGTCACGTGGTACCCTTCAGTTTCAATCACCCAGCCAACAAGCTAGTTATATCTACCATGAATGGTCTTTGCCCCAGTTAGCCAACTTAGTGATCCCTAAGGGGCCCCACATTGTAGTGATTGGCAACCATCAGTCCTTGGTCTAACATCGCTTTCAGGTGGTCCTGACTATGCATTCCCCAGAGACCCGGAAATTCTTCGGCCAGTTGTCCCACTTATAATGCTTCTATCAGCATCAATAGGGAAGAGCTTCCAATGGCTCATACACCAAGATGCTTGTGAATATGATCAATATAGTATACTCATGCAAGAAAAAACACAAATGGTCCTCCTTCTACCAGATTTGATATTCGCCCCCTTCATTGTGTCCTTGATGATGTCCGGTTACATGATGTTTTCCCCTCGTTTCACGGTTCGTTCGCTCTCCTGGCAGCTAGGCTTTGATGAGCTGCACCGAAAGAGTTCCGAGGACACATTCCACGTGGCGGTGTGAGCGAAATCGGGGGAGTGGGTGCCATGCCAGGGACGAATCTCCAGATGCATGTCACAGGGAGAGTGAAACAGATGTTTTATGTGCAAAACCCATTGGTTTGGGATATCCAGATGCGCAAACTGGACATACCCAGATGCTTATGGTTGGGGAAATTCCATTGTCAGCTCTTCTATCAAGTTTGTTCCCAGCAAGTATGAACGACATGTCGTTCTTGGGGCAAACTCAAAATTAAGTGCAAGAATGAAACACCACCCTTAAAATGTACAATCATCATGACTCAGTTTCCATCAACGGTGTGCTCCTCACCATCCCTGAAGGCATGATTGTTTCAATTTGTTGGGGTACACGATCATCACCATCGTTCCGTACTTGTTCACCATCAAGCAAAAAGCTGGTGCTTCATGTTCTTAGGTTTACAACTTGGAGCACTGGAAAGCTGAAGTCTGCCATTCGATGTCCCCGTTGAGCCGGTCGCCGTTCGCTCGGTCACCACCATCCTGGAGTAGGGTCTGGGATCTCCCACAGGCTGGCGCTTTGAAGCTCAGCAATTTGTACCTCACCAAAGTAGAAAACGGCTGAGATGTGGTTATATATCTAGATCTAGTTTATAATCTATATCCAGCTAGAATCTATAATCCACAATCTATAATCTATTTATTCGCTTTTATATATCTATTTTATTTATTTATTTATCTATTTACTTATTCATTCACTTTCTTTGTTCATTCATTTACCTAATTGATTTACACACCCAGAAACACAGCTCCAGTAGAGACGCCGTCGCATGGTATCACTGTAGCAGGGCATGGCGCCCGGACCAGCGCTGCCCAGGACCGTTTGGGTCATACCATGCTGCTGACCGATGGAGAGACGGAAGATGCCGTTGGGACGCCCCAGTGAGTCGATCCAACTGCTTGGGGATGGCGAAGTGGTGCTAGTCACTGGGGATTCACGGTTGTTGAATGGTAGGTTAGTAGTGCTGGTCACTACTGGTCATTACTAGTCACTAATAGTCACAACTAGTCACTGATAGTCACTACTAGTCACTACTGGTCGCTAGTCTGTTTCCAAGGACATGTTGTGATATACAGAGACTGGGAGATCGCAACAGCACGCGTGGTGTTGCCCACTTTTTGCAGGGAGCCCGTGGAGAAATCTGTTACAAGGAAAGGGTAGTGAGGTGTCCTGCATCCACTTTTGGAGCGGTGTCGAAATCCCTTGGTGATTCGTTTGTCGTAGCTGGCCGCATGGGAAAGGATGGAGAAGACCAATCGATTTGTGAAACGATCCCCTGGCAGTTGTGAATGTCACCACGGAACAGTTTCAATGGAGATTTGTGACCTTGGGGGGCTCCCACCTTGTACTAAAAATGTTTTTGTTTTTGTGAGCACGGCCAAGTTTTTTGATTTTCCCATATTTTACATGTATAGATATATGTAATTAGTGTAATGTAATGTGATGTGATAATGTAGTGCAATGTAATGTAATGTAATGTAATGCAAAGTGATGCAATGCAATGCAGCACAATGCAATGTGATGTCAGTGTATGTGGTGTAAATATGTATATGCATGTAAAAATGTGTACATGCACACACGTACACACACACACACACACGCACGTATATGTCAATCCATCTAAATAGATACTTTCATGCGCACACACACACATCATTCTGGAGTCTTAGTAGCCTTAGGCAAAGGGAACATGTATACCAATTACGAACGGTCCATGAAACATTGGATGCATACCGTTCCGCTGGATGCCTTTGAGCATTTGAGCACTACTGTGACGAAGACCCAAGTTTGTTCCACACATTTGACTTCAAAATAAGACGCTGCCAGACGCTTCCACTTATCAAATGCTTTGTTCATTGATGATTCTAAGAGATTGGAACTCGCAATTTCTGGACAAATCACTGTCCACTACGTAAGTAGTTCTTTTCCGTTTGCATCATCAATAACAGACTGTTAGGAGTGGAAGGCACAGGTTCCAAGAAACCATTGATCGTCAGTGCCAAAAGACTTCATCCGGTAATGGAAACCCGAACTGCTAGAACACCTCAATCATCACAGCAGCGTTTGTGCAAAAAAACAAGGACCCACCAAATTTTGGATATGCTTACAAAGCAATATTACATACATATTGTTGCAAGTAGAAAGCACGGTACATCTCCTAATCTATGAAAGGCCGTAGCTTCATCGGAATCGTTCGAATCAAACGTCCACAGGAGCATCTTCTGCCTTACATCAAGGACTTGAGGGGTTTCTCCACCTGCTGCCGGTGATCAGGTTTCAGTGTGCAATATGGACCAACTATCAACCATTTCTGGCCATCCTTCACTATTAGTATCCAATCATCATGAACCATTTGCTGTTGTTAATTGTTAAGCATCATTTCACATCTATCCTGATCATTTTAAATTCACCAGATGAGCAACCATCATCTGCCATCACTTTTGGGCCGGCACTATGAGAGACTTGGATGTACAAGGACCCATTGTCAACCATCACTAATTAATCAGCCGTCGTCAACCATCATCAGCCCTTTTGTGTACCATGAGACTGCTTTGCTGGGTGAAGTGCTAGTCCCCAATTCTACCATAGCTGATGATTTGCCAAACGAAACATTGTTTTCTTATATGATGGTTTCTCAAAACAGGGAACCTTCAAAATGGTTTATTTACTACTATAAATTGTTGGTAATTGATGATTTCGGGGTATCATTTTGAGAAACGACCATGTGCCTATGGGTCAATATCAACGGCTTCTAGAATGATCCGCTCGCAATTTGTGAGAACGGCGGTCTGTACCCCTGTTGTTCGCCGTTGACGGTCGTACCTCTTCGGGATGAACAGCTTTGAAGTTTGAGTTGGACAGGCTTTTGATTTTTTGCCTTGCTCGGGATGGAAAACCCAGCTGTAACCATCCGCCAGCGGCAAAATTTGTGGTCGGTATCAAGCTCATCGAGCATACGGGTATGGACATGACCGAGACAGTGTTGCCCTTCGGTTTTCCCACGTGGACCGGTAGTGGTGTTTGTTTTTCTTTGCTGCTATGCCCTGGAATCGAAAAGGGGCTTTTTCTCTTGAAAGGTCATGGAAGGTAGCAGCAATGGCTGCCAAAAGGTAGAACGAGCGATGAGAAATTCATTCCCTCCCAAAGAGATCGAAGTTTTGCTCCCCCAAGAACCAAGCATCCCATCTGGTTGCTGAGGGAGAAGCCAATTTCCTTGCAGGAGTCGCATCCCACAGCACCAGGGAAACGCAGGCAGATGTTAGCACTAGGGATCTTTGCCTGGAAATGATCACTCCCATTGAGTCACCAACATATACATTGCTGGCAACAAGAGTTCTTCGTGATAAACAGGTATTCATGAGTTAACCATGTACAACTCTTTAACAACCATAACCAACCATAACCAACCAAAAGCAACCACAACCACGACTCAACCTGTACTTTTAGTTGCCTCATCACGGTGCCACCAGGAGTCTTATGCCAGATATGGTGGCCGCCTTCCCAGCACCGTCAGCACCTTCGGTTTCGGTGCCTTGATGGAAGCTGAGCTTGGCTGTGACTGGAGTGGTGTGGCACAGCGCACCTTTGGAGTGGTTCGAAGAACGAAATCTTGAGGATTGCTACACCTTTTGATTGAAAAAATCTGAAATACATGTAGTTGGGTTGCAATTGTTATGTCCCATTTCATTTTTGATGGTTTACCCTTGCAAGCCGGGGCTAGAAATTGTCGCTCATGATGAACCCCAACTGCACATCCGAGAAGGGATGACAAGGTGAAGAACTGCCAACCGCAGCAAATTGGGTAAGATGAACATCCCAAGGGTTTGACTATTCTGTTCATTTTTGGGATTGGAATGGGTGCACTGATCCACACGCATTCGGTGCTCCAGATTTGTTGCTTGAGAAAGCAGTCAATGGGCGCTTTATCTATCATGAATCATCCAGTTTGTGGATTCTTGAACCGTTTGATTGTACTCAAAGTCATCGGAGTTGTTGTACAGTCACACTGGCTGATTCATGGTTTTAGAAAGTTCATAGCCACTTTATTGGTATATCTACTATTGGATCATCTAAGCTACATGGGTGTTTCTCCAAAGATGGGATCCCCCAAATCATCCTTTACATTAACCGTTTATAAGCAATAAACCAACCATTTTTGGGGTACCCTGTTTTAAGAAACAATTTTATTTATTTATTTGTTTTTTTTTTTATATATATATATATATGTATATATTTAAATATACATACTGGCACCCAGGTTGGTCCTGCTGTGTAGCAAATAATCGGTGGTGCAGCTCTGCCAGTTATTGAGTGCGAAAAATCATTTCCATTTTGGCAGCAAAAACGTGTGGAAAACAATTCTTGAACCATATGGCTGTGAGTCAAAACCTGCGACCCCTGGCTGATCCCCAAACCATCCTTAGTTGGGATGGGTTCACTACTAGCCCTTTTTTGGATCTTTGGTTATGACCAGCCATTTGGATGAGCCCATGTCCATATCGCTGCAAGTACCCCTGGCTGTTCACATCGGCAATGACCAGCCATTTGTTGAGCGATGCTCATCTACCCATTGGATGGTTGGCATAAGCCCCTAGGCATGTTCTTTTATCATCTTTCATCCACCTTTCTTGTTGATTGCTGTCGCCTATCAACCATGAACCCTTATTAACCATGAGTTGTTAACCATAGATTGGTTTGAACCCGTTCTTGTTGGTTATTCTCCCCTGTCATCAACCATTGGCAATCGCTAATCAACCATGAGTTGTGAACTCTCAACCATATGGTGATATCTCAAAATTGGAGTACCCCTGAATCATCCAACATTAACCATTTAAAGTAATTCACCAACCATTTTGGAGGTCCCTTATTTTAAGAAAACCCCATATGGATGAGCCCATATCCACATCTCCGTGCCTGCCCATCTTGAGATAAGCCAGCGAAGCGATGTGCAGGCTATGAGATTGACAGCAAGCTGCTGGTGAGCGGACTCAGTGGTTGTCGGCGGGTGGCGGAAGTGGGGCAATGGGCAGGGGCTGAAACATTAGAGATATAGGGGTATGACGGACCAGCAAATGACGATGATGATGAGGATGATGAGGATGATGAGGATGATGAGGATGATGATGATGATGATGATGATGATGATGATGATGATGATGATGATGGTTCAACCATTGAAACATAGGAATCTGCGGCAAGTGAATCATCCGGGTAAGCTTCAGCTCGTGCTTGAATGACAAGCCCGTGAAAAAGCAGCAACTGGCTATCCTTGGACTGGTTGTTGCTTGGTATGACAACCACTGGTTGCGATTGCGACTTGTTATCAGAAGCTCATGCACTGGGGAGATACAGTGACCATGGTTGCGTTCACCAATGTTGGATGTCTTCAGAAATCGATCTTCGTCCCACGGAATGAGACCATCGAGGTGAAGTATTGGGAAAAGCTGTTGAGCAGTGCTTCCCCAGTAGCCTCTCCGGCACCGTTTGTTTACGAAACCACTTAGTGATATCCATCATACATCCAGGATATAGATCACAAAACATGGTTTAATTCTGATTCTCTCGGCAATCCTTAAGATGGGTTCAGCTGTAAACGGAACACAACCATTGACTTGCCCTAGTTATGTCTGCATCTATTTTTAAAGCGACCCAACAGGCATTCTTTCTCTACCAATTTCTCCATCTTTCCACGCGATTTCATCCACTTACGATCTCGCGAAGTCTGGCGGATCCTCCGCGTCCGCAGGTCCAGTTGGCCTCGGCTTGCGGGGGCACCTATTCCTTCATTCCCGATGCCGGATTCGTCCGGCAGCCCAGCTGCGTGCAGTGACTCGGTGGTGAAGCGATCGCCGCGGTCTTGTCATGAGTATTTGGTGGTTTCTTACACTAGGGGGCCTCAAAAATGGTTGGTTTATCAATAAATGATGGGTATGGGATGATTGGGGGGTACCCTGGTGACATTGCTAGGAACTACGTTAAATGAAGAGGTAAATCCACTGATAATTGCTAATAACAGGGGATCATGACCGACAAGTCATTGTCAATCACCAGCATCCCTCAACTTCACTTGCGATTTCCGACGAAATGGGGCGATTGGTTCGTCACGTGGCCGAGGTGGGCACTATCTTCGTGAATTGCATCAGCAACCTGCTGGCCACCTGCTGTGCAGATGCCCGGCTGAAGGCAGGGGGGCTTTGGGATGCTGGGGATGTGAACGTTTTGTGGCGTCGCTGCAAGATGTGTTTGTAGGAGGTGAAAACGCCACTGGTTGGTGGCCAATGGTGGCGGATGATTGTAATGAAGCTAGATTTTAGCTAATCATTTGTTTCATGTGTTCTCTGCCTTGTTTGCTTGGGTGCTTACCATAATCCATGATGGGCATGGCCCAAGCATGATACGTGTCAACAGCAAGAATGGTTTGCAATTCTTGACCCTAAACGCCTTAACCCACGGGTGTGAATCCCACTGGTGATGCAAGAGATGACACCTTTGGTTTTTCAACGCTCCTCCTGTCCTTCATCGTCTCACCTGTTTCCATTGGTCCAGCTGTGGCGCCCAGCTGTTTCGTAAACACACCTGGGGGACTATGAGTTGATCACTGCCTGCAGTTCATGGTGCCAAAGTGGGGGCCTACACCACTGAAAACATCGTTGATAGTGAACTGCATGAATCGTGGAGAGGTCATGGATATACTATTAATTGTTTCCATGAACTATGATTGATAGTGGTCATTGATATCATGGAAACAAATCGTATACTGACCATTCTCGTTCAGTATCACACATCGTTGGCCATCCTTTAACCATTCAGACAGATTACTAACCATACTCATCGATTCGCATGTTCCAGCCACAGCTCCTCCATCCAAGCCTGTTGAGCAAAGCGCTAAGATGACCTACTTCTTTTTTTGTTTCCTTGCACAGTGGGTTTCAAGTCAAACAAAGTTGATTGAACAAACTGATTGCGCTGCTCTTTGCTAGTTTGAAACCGAGGTGCGTGGATGAGCATCCCTAGTTCGCAACTGATGGCATTCACCATTGTCATAGGGGTTATTTAGCCCACCTTACAAGGCGCATCACATGGCGAGCAATCCTAGTTCAAGGAATACATCCAGATGTGGTATTCCAAAGTGGTACCGCTTTGGATTTTCGGGTTGCCTTGTGCCTGGTCAAGGTCAGGACCCCAACCTCCACCTTTGGTGATCTTTCGCCAGGGGTTGGTCATGGGGATCGCAAGTTCAGCAGTGGGATGGGATGGCACCTGGTCGTAGCTTGCGCGGCCAGGTGGAACCCCTGACGGCGCTTCGAGCAGTGCTGGGGGGCTATGAATCTCGGCGCCATCAGATGGGGGGGGTGAGGCTGGCTACGGCGAGATGCACGTAAGGGCGCTCAGTAACATGAGGAGTACTGACAAATGGATTGACGAGGATCATAATCTTCAATGACTTGAATGCGCGCATTGCTAGCTTGCAGGATTGTAGGGTCCCTTATGGGGTGAAGAAACATTTTGGGATGGCTACTGAAGTCTTACTTCGCCGCCAACTTGCAGATCGGGGCAAGGCTCATCTGAGACCGGCTTTGGTTGGCGTTTCGGTATCCCTTATATGACCAGTACCGCACTTCTGAAGGACTTGATAATTTCAGCCACTGTTGGCCCTTTTTGACCACTCTCAATATTACAAGGAACCATGTCGAAGCACTATTAATCATTGGTTTCACTATCAAAATTGCACCACTACTCACAGTCGTTATTACTAGAGCGTTTGTTTGTAGTCATATCATTCACTATCTAGCCATTGTGATTATTCCAGATGGTATCCACATTGTCTGACAAAAGAATGCTATCACTACATGGCTGATAATCCCACACATCATCACCATGTAGCAGAGGATGTTATTATCATCACTTTTACCATACTATATCATCATGGCACATACATCAATGCTAATGATTCATTTGCGATGTGCTTGTATCATTCTGAACTCACAGCGATTTGTAATTTATAATGGTTAATATGATCACTAACATGAATTATCATCAACCGTTCTTATTACCATCATATGATGGTTTCTGAAAGGAACCCCACAAATCGCTGGTTTATTACAGTAAAATTGCAACCATTGGATGATTGGGTGGGGTACCCCTATTTTGAGAATTGATTAATGATAGAGGTGAAAAACAGGTTGAAAATCACGCTTCGATCGAGGAGCCGGATGGGCAGATTCAGCTTGGATCCTTGCAGTGTCCTGGGGACGCAATGGCAACGGGTTCCGGCGCCAATCAAGCAGCGGCGATGAAGACATCAACAGGACGGAAAGTGTAGCCATTTATATACCAATCTGCTTGAGAGAAGGTAGAGCATTTTTTCAAACAAATATTTTGGGATAACAGCGAAAAGTGGTGGATTCACGCATGAGGGCCGAATAAAGCGTTGATGCTTGCAATGGGTCTATGATCATCAATCAATCATAGGCGCACACAAGCTGGTATCTCCAAGCATCCCAGCCATGCCAACATGTTTTTTGTTTTAATCAGATTTGGACGCGCATCCCAGCCTAGGGAGTTGGTAGTACGTGGTTACGAACCGCGGTTTAAGAGGTGATAAGGCAGCTGACAGGACTTTTTCCATGGTTAGGTCACAGGGAACTGGCCCCAGCATCCAAGTAGGAACAGACTCATTTCTGAGGTGGCCTAGCCATGCATATGGTTCTACTCCCAGCTTGGCTCTGTCTATGATCCACAGGATCAGCAGAGTGAAATTGCCCAAGGAGCCTCTTTGCATCTATACCGATATCGACTTGCAGGGCACCGGTGATCTGTTGGCAATGATCACCCTGGGTGTTTCCCAACATGCGAATGCTCTCAGTTCAGGATAGAGGCGTTGAATGCCATCACACAAGCAATGCTGCGACGATCCCTCACCATTGCGAATCATTGTTGCTTGCCTTCCCTGGAACTTACCAAGCAGATTCGCCGACAATGAGCCAGTCCTTCTGATTGAATTTCATATATGCATGGGTGTACCTTTTTCTTGGGAAGCTACTTGTATGCAGACATACTTTCTCACATACATTTGTTATCAAGAAGCATATAAATTATAAATAAAGATATCTAGAATTGAATATATATATATATATCTATATGTAAGATATGTAGATGATCCTAGATGATTGTAGATGACATATATATCTATATATAAGATATAGATCATTACAGAAATGACATAGGCAGACATCTTCACACATTTTCTCTGCTTTAGGTTGCCCCCCCAGTGGGATGCTTTCCGAGTGCTCACCAGGTATGGTCAGTCCAACGACGTGGTGCTGATGTTGGACCCTGAGGCGACGGGCAGCGGTGGTGCATCCTGCCACCGGCACCTTAAGGCCCTAAGGAATCGAGTTGTGACTGCCATTGATCATTTGGGTATGGGTCAATATGAACCAACAATAATGGGGGATAATAGCCAACAATAGTAGTAGGAAATCAATGGTTAATGATGGGGAACCAGGGGTACAGGGTGAACTGACCCACAGCCATTGGTGTTTGACTTGCTGGTTGGTGGTTTCAAGATCCTTGATAATTCTCAACCACGGGCATGTCAAGCGTATTTTTGGGATGGGGCAACTTACCACCAATGAGATATAAGCGGAAGAGAATTATGATGGACTTTGACCAACCATGAGTCCTTCACGACTTGAAATCTTTGAATCTTCCGCTTGCAGTATCAAATGCATCGGAATGCCGGCACGGTCGAAGGAATCACTACTCAAGGAAGCTGTTTAATACGCACAAGTGTTTGGTTCAAAAGTCCAGCAACTCTCCCTTCAGAAAAAATAAGCAACATGAACCATACTGGGCTAGTTTATCTGTGCCGTTCCTGATTGTCGTCTCTTTGATAAGGGGTCAAATCAGTCACACATGAAACTGAACCTCCAGATCAGCCAATCAACGAGAATGAGGCATTGAACAACAGTAATCAAACCAACTTGGTAAAAACAATGGGTTACTTGCCATTACCACTCTATTTCTTGGCAGTCAATCCCTTTTACATTGCTGGATCTTCCTCTCCTACTAGGCAGATGCGCTGACATCGATCAGCCACAGACCAAGCGGTATCGGGGATAGCAGTTTCGATGGGCAGCTTGATGATCGATGAGCCGCAAGAAACAGGAAACTTGTGCAGTTAAAGGAACCATGATTAAATCATTGTCGACCATGATTTGGTCATTTACTTTATTGACAATTATTAAGCATTTGTTGCCTATTTATGAACCATATATTGATCGCTATTTGGCCATTTGTCTTGTTAGCGATTCTTTGGCGTTTATTAACCATTCATCAACCATTTATTGACTGTTATTCGACAGTGTATGATCAATGCATTAAGTTGCACTAATCACTGCAATTGATGAACTCAAGGATTGGTTCTACTGATGCTATGGTAGCTGTGTCTGTGGATCGCAGCCGCGCCACTACACAGGCAAAATTGCCTGTGGTGACACTGGAGTACACAGCTCTAGGCGTGGCAGGGCTATGCTGCACAGCTTTCCCCGTTGTGAAACGAGGGCGGTCGATAGATGCAATTTGGCAATTCTATGTACATTTAGATAGATCGATCCATGAACAGGGGGGTAAGACCTGTGGGTCTGTAGACGCTTACATATCATATTTTTGTATCATTAGATATCACTGTAAGCATATTTGTAGATGCAAATATCTTCCATGAATCAATTCTATACTTACTCATGTCCTCGCAGCGACGGTAAAGAACCCGGGGTCACTGAGCCAAGTTCGGCAGCTCAACACGTCTTGAAGAAGGCCCCAGCCACGATCCAAGGTATGCCCAGTAGTTCAACTGGGAGTCGCTACGTGGTAAGCTCCCCTGTGGTCCATGGCATGATGGGGGGTGCAGGGTTGACCACCAGCTGCCACGACCCCTGCCATGGTGCACACTCATGACCACCATTTGCGTAGCGTTGTTGCTGGCCATTCTGATTGTTGGTCATCAGTCATTCTCAACGACTGGTCATTGACCCTCATTGATGTTTCAGTGTCGCTGTTGGTCATGAACCATTATCATTATTACTATTAATACTTATTGTTGATCCTTAACAACTATTGACCACTGGTGAAGCACTGTCAAGCACTAGGGGACACTATCAACCAGCAGCAACCACTGTTGACAGCTATTTATTGTTGGGAAAAAATACCTACAAAGAGACCATATTAAGCGCTCTTTTTGGTTAAACGACAATTGGCTACTGGCACTTAACCACAATTAGCTACTGGCGAATAACACCTAGGAATCACAACTATGTTATTGTTTAACCACAATTATCAACTATATTGCTGATCAACTATGTTCTTGTTAAACTGATGGTAAAAAGTCATAGCTGATCAACTACCATAGTTCAACTAGTTGGTAACCATCTTCATCACCAGTGTTTTTTTGCAAGAATCATCAACTATGGTAGTTGATTGCAATTAGCTACTGGTAAATCACACCTGGGAATCACACCTATGTTGATGATCAACTATTTCCCCAGATAGCTGGAAGCTATAGGGGTTCTTACTTCCCAAATAACAGGTCACTGTCGGCGAACTTTCTGGCTGAAGGTGCTGTGTGCCAGGTGCTGTCGGCAGGTGCTGTGTGCCAGGTGCTGGTGCCAGGTGCTGTCGGCAGGTGCTGTCGGCAGGTGCTGTGTGCCAGGTGCTGTCGGCAGGTGC
>VSDK01018103.1:47235-75057 GCA_009767595.1 Symbiodinium kawagutii
GAAGAGTTCCATTCCAAGGTCAAGGAAGACTTCTATTCCGAGGAGAAAGAAGAGTTCTATTGCAAGGAGAAAGAAGAGTTCGATTCCAAAGAGAAGGAAGAGTTCTTTTCCAAGGTCAAAGAAGAATTCTATTCCAAGGAGAAAGAAGAGTTCTATTCCAAGAGCAGGAAGAGTTCTATTCCAAGAGAAAGAAGAGTTCCATTCCAAGGTCAAAGACGAATTCTATTGCAAGGAGAAAGAAGAGTTCTATTGCAAGGAGAAAGAAGAGTTCTATTCCAAAGAGAAAGAAGAGTTCTATTCCAAGAGAAGCAAGTTTTATTCCAAGGTCAAAGAAGAATTCCATTCCAAGGAGAAAGAAGAGTTCTATTGCAAGGAGAAAGAAGAGTTCCATTCCAAGGAGAAAGAAGAGTTCTATTTCAAAAAGAAATGGAAATCGGAAAATTTCAGGTCAAGATTCAGAAGATGCCTTCAGACTTGAGAGCATGGCATTTGACATTTTCATCGAAATCATTGACAACAATTTTTGATCAAACATTAGAACCTACTTGATTCCCTACCCCAACCTTGTTGTCCATACATGTTCTATCTGGGGTCTATGCCGGTGTAATTTTATTGTTCATCTACCTTTCAACGACGGTAGTTGATCATCACCTTTGTTTGTTGTAAATACCCACTGGTGATCAACGGTTCCGCTTGTCGAGGCGGCAAGAGTTGCTCGGTCTCGGCCACGGTGTCGTCGGAGGTGCACTCGCGCTGCGGATCGGGTGGCTTCAGCCATGAGACGAGCGACAAACCGTTGAGGTTGAAATCCACCAGGTTTGTGGTCAATCCACCAGGTTGAAACCATGGAATCAAGATGATTTTGACCTGGTTGGTGGTGATTTCGGCCTGGTTTGTGGTGAATCAACTTTGTTTCATCTGTTTCATCCATACATTTTTTGGGATGACTTCTGATTGACCAAGGTAGGTGAACTAAGCCTGTCACCAGGGTGTCACTAGGGACTCGCAGTGATGCGAACCTCCAAGCATGTTCCCATCACATGAAAAACAGCTGTTGCCGTTGGTTGCCATGGTTTATATCGTTGGATCAGGGATAGTTCATGGAGCACAAAGCTACAAAACTCATTGTTGGGTCCGAGGCGTATTCTTCATGTCACTAAGGGCTGTACCCCCAAGCGTTAAGCCAGAATCGTTTCGGGAAAGCGTTGGAGCAGACACAAGTTTGATGAATCCCGAACTTGGTACAATCTGTATCAGTCGCCGATTCTCGTTGGACATGAAGAAAACCTTTGAAGATTGTTTGAGAACAGATCATGAATGGATCTATCAATCTATCATTGACAAATAAAGTTAAGGATGATTCATTAGCTTGAGGATCATCCCAAATGAAGAAGTGATGGTACCGTTTTCTGGTTGAGATCCCATCCCCCGGAGCGTAGTAGGGTAGTCAACTTGGTTTGGATATCTCCCCATGCCGGGTGATGGTGGGATTTTTCATAGAAACAAGATAGAAACAAGAGTTCTGAATGATCCAACTTCCGATTCAAGGCTATTAGGGTGTTTCTCAAAATAGGGGTACCCCTAAATCATCCTTTATGAATCATTTATAGCAACAAACCTTCCATTTTTTGGGTCCCCTATGGCTTGAGAAACACCTGTGGATGGGGTTCCAATATGATGCATATCCACTGGTTGGTGGCGAGGATACAGGCAGGTAAGCTGCCAAGCTGGGCCGGGACCAGCTTGTGCAGAGTTATCATCACCTTGCCGCAAGGTTCATCCATGAGAGTCACTATACCCAGCGGTCAGAAAAGATCACTAGCAACGGTTAGATATAACCAGTCATATTTAGGCATGATAGAGATAAGTGGCATGGCTAGAACTGTTGGTTGGGTTATTTTCCTGTAATTCTTATGACTGGAATCTTAACAGGTGGAGTCTGGAGTTTATAAACGTCTTCGTTTCATCCATTCATAGTACCATGGGGAAGCCACCAAACATAGGGTGTGGCTGGACCAAATCACCAAGTAGCAGGGCGTAGCCAGACCTACAAGAGGATACCGGGGGCTTCCCATCATCATCAGCAAGCATCATGGTTCATCAAACATCATTGACTATCACCAGTCATCATGAAACATCATCAATGCCCCTGACGACAGCCCGTTCTGTCTTGCGCATCATTGACCATCATGAACACCATATCTGACAGCTATTCATCGCCATAGCTGACATAAATCGTTAACCATCTTAGCTGTTGTTAACACCAGGAAGGTTATTGACCAGATTGCTTCAGCCACCAAGCCATGACCAACTGGGACGCCCCGGGAGCTCCAGGCCACTGAGTTGGACGTGCAAATGAACCGCAGCCGCTTTGCCACTGGGACCTGCGATGGCAGTTTGGGGGAGCGGTTGATGGGAGTCATGGGTCAATC
Source organism: Symbiodinium kawagutii (assembly GCA_009767595.1). Lineage (NCBI taxonomy): Eukaryota > Dinophyceae > Suessiales > Symbiodiniaceae > Symbiodinium > Symbiodinium kawagutii. The sequence continues at coordinate 49,668 of VSDK01018103.1, forward strand.
GTAGCTTGGTGAGTTGATGGGTTGATAGGTTGATTTATATGGGTTACTGTAGTCATGGTTTAGAATGGTGACGCATGCTGAATCAATTCGGCAGAAGGATGGAGATGTCCCGGAGTCGCATGTCAACCTGACCCAGCCCCCCAAGTTCTCGCCATCCTTTGGGAAGCTTCCTTTGTCAGCAGTTGCACCATGTCCAGTCACAGGCCCCCGATGGGAAATCCGCCCTAGGGTTGATCCGACATGGCTCGGGGGGTTCACTGTGCATCCCCCAGTCATTGGTAGCCAGGGCAGGTTACAACTCCGTCGCCCATGTCATCCAAGTGGGACTTATTGAAATCCCAAGCTGTTGACTAGTTTACATTCTTGAGCAGCTTGGCATCATTCAGACGCTTGAAGGACAAGCACTTTGTAAAATGCGATTGCGACAGTATCTTAGCTTTTTTGGACAAACCAAAGGTATGGGGTATGCCACGAAAACGGACAACTTCATGCTGGATTGAATGACTAGTTGCATCCAAGTAGCAAACTTTTTTGCACCCTCTTGGTACAAGCTTTTCTGGTTGGTGGTTTTGAACATTTTCTATTTTTCGCAATATTCACAAGTGGTTCGTCGGTTGACTAATTTTTTCCAGTGGTTGGGTTGGTTGACTCATATCTAGCCACTCTGGTCCAAAACCATTGTAGCTCAGGGTGCAGTGGCCACCCGGGGGCAGGCGACCCTGATCCATCAGGGCGTCTGTCGTCAACTAAGCTGGCTTGCCAGCTGCCACTTTCGTGTCCTCTTGAGTTCTTGTGCCATGGAGTCATTGAGGGAACTTTGCTCCAAGCTGGAGCCACCTTGGGATGAACGAGCTATGGATAGCATGGGTAGATGCCTGGAGCCCATTTTTGCTGTGGTGACATCAGTGTCTGAAACCGTTATCGAATGTCAGAAGATTCCTTTTCAATTCTTCGAAGGTTTGCAGCCAGATCAAGCCTTGGAAAAGACGAAGATCTTCACCAGTCAGCCCATTGACATCAAACCGACTCAGATGATCGGCTTCAAGGATTTTGTGCAAGTCAACAATGACTATCATGAGACTGCCACCAGCATTCTCTGGTTCATCAGTAATCACGAGAGACATGCACCACTTCATTTCACTCACCTTTTCAGTGGAAGCTTTTGTGGATGGCATCAAGCAGCAGTCTCACTGGAACAATCTGAGATTTTGAAGATCGGCTCCTCGAGTCACATCGACTGTGACGAAGATGTCATCGCTGTTTGGTCCAAAGGAAAAAGAGCAGATGTCTTCTACAAGGAGGTGTCAATTCACACATCGAAATCAAGAATCACAGGAGTTCTGAGCACGGTCGGCAAACATCACTGGCTCAATCTGAATAGGTCAGACATCAATGCAATTTACACTGCATCACCGCCTTGCCAACCATGGAGCAGAGGTGGAAAAGAGAGAGGTTTGGAAGATTCGAATGGCCTTGCATTCATTGATGCAATAGTAGCAGTGCACCATGGAAGGCCGCTGATTTTTCTCATTGAGTGCACTGAGAAGACTTGGCGACATAGTCATTTCCACATTCTGCAGACTTTCTTGGCCTGCATTGGATACAAGCGAGTCTGGCAAGATGAGGTCGAGACCAGGGAATTGACTCACATGTACAGGAAGCGTTGGTTGGCAATTTGGGTCCGTAAGGACCAGGATGCTGAAATGTTCAACGGCTCTTTTAAGCTGTTTGACCCGGCAAAATTGCCATGGTCGCATCCACTTTTTCGCTTTGAAGTGCCTCAAAGGGTAGCTGAGCAACTCAAGCTGTCACCATCTCTCCAAAAGATTTATGGGGACCCCAAATTGTTGCCAAAAGGGAATGATCGGTCCGGGAATGAAGCCATGACATTGAGCATTCGGTGCCTCGACCCTTCGGCATCCGTACCTACGTTGTGTGCCAGCTACACCAAGCAACATGACCTTCCGCAATCTCATTTAGAATCAAAAGGCTTGTTCACATTTCTCATTCCGGCTTGTGGGGAATGGTTCTTCATGGATCCTTTTGTTCTCACGGCCTTGATGGGGATGACGGTTGATTCCACGCTTGCCATGGCTTGTAAGGTTCCTATTTGTTTCCAACAATTGGGGAATTCAATCCACACGGTTCATGCTGCTTTGGCCATTTCGTTAGGACTTGCTGCACTCAAGATGCACAACCAATCGGTCAAATCATCAGTTTTGTTTGTTTGGGAGCGCCACATCAATTCCATCAACACTGTCATTGTTTGTGGAAGGGACTTCATGTGGATCATTCCGGATCAACTTTATCAACAGGATTTCGAGTTCCTCCAGGCCATCTTCGATGGAAAAGGAATCATCATTTCTTCAGGATTTGGGAGACCGGTTCAGCTCGGTAACATGAAGGTTGGTGAATTTCTCAGGCAGGCTGGATTCGATCTGTTTCGAAATTCGGCATTCACTGTGGAGTGCGATCACCACATTGATCACCACACCATGCTGCTTGATCTCATCGACCGTGGCATCCGTATTCTGCGAGACCAGAACCCGATTGTCTCATTGGCCATTTCTGCATCCGCAGTTGAAATGAAATCACCAATCACCATTCTGGATTCGCCGTCATCCACGCAGATCATCACGGAGTTTTTCAAGGAACATGATCAGCATTCGCCAATTCAGCCGACCCAGCTGTTTGACGCAGCTCCTTCAACCAGGGTAAAGGTTGCCATCTTTCATGCGATCAATGGTTCATGCGAATCCGAATGGTTTGATGCACACAACATGCTTGAGACAATTGCGGAAACATATCCTGGTTTGCATGTCACGAAGTGCCGATCGTATTGTAGTTTTATGCCGGACACCGAATGTTTTTTGGTTCACAATTCTCCTTTCTACCAAAGCTGCATTCTGTTTGTCGATGGCACCCATGAGCATGCAAGAGCTATCATGACTGCAAGGCATTGGACCCCAGAAATCCATTTCCAAGACATCATGCATGTATCACACATGTATGTCAATGCCAGTCCAGTCAACCTGACAACCCAACTTAGCTTCACGAATGGAGATGTGATTACGGTTTTCCAAGCAGACCCGCGACAAACCATTGCAGAGCGTATGGGAGCCAAGCTGGGATCGGATGAGGCACATTGGATGTGTACACGTTTTCAGACACATGCCGACCATGCGATTTTCCTGCCTCCCATCAGCATCAAGTATGATTGTGAAGAAGTTGCTTTTCAAGCGTTGTCCCCGTATGCCGATCAAATCTCAGGGGCAAGATTGAGAGAAACACCAGTTTTTCTCATGCTGTTGATTCATGACCATTGGAGTGCCATTGAGATCTCATTTCAGAATTCCTTGGTTCACACCAAGCTGGTATCTTTCAGAAACAACGACCGGTTGATCGTGACCAATGCCATTGCTCGAATTTTCGGACTGCAGCCTAGTGATTTGGCTGTCGAAAACATCTACATGACATATCCCAAAGACATGTGTGGATGGGCCATTATTTTTCGATGGTCACAACATCATGCCACCCAGATTACGAGTGCAGAGTTGAGCGACATTGGCTTTCCATCCAGTGTACATGGCACTTTCAACTTTCACATGCTGCAATTTGCGAAAAAGGTCCGCCACAGTTTCCTTTCGGACTCCAATGCTTGGTCGAGAAATCCAGATTTTGGCGGAGCTGAAGGTGACGAGAAGCTGGACGAGCCAATGGCAGCACCTGCCAACGATCCGTGGGTGACAAGCACCAGGGATCCATGGTCCAAAGCACGGGCCAAATGGGAAGATCTCAAGCTGCTACCTGATCATCCTTTCATCGACTCAGCTGGAAAACGTCTCGTATTTAGACCCAAACAGCAGCTGTTGGGATCACAAGGAGGAATTTCATTTGTGAACAAGAACGGAATCGCAGACATCATTGCGAATCCTCCGTCAGAAACAACAGCCATCATCATTCCATATGCCGACAGGAGCTCAGCCCTTCAACATGTTGTGCCCAGCCATGTGCAGGGTCCATATGAAATCACAGCGCAGGACCCTCTTTCCAAGGAGGTCTACAAGCGAATGGTTTTGACCATCAAGGTGACTTCCAAGCACGATTTCAAACTGCCACAATCCTCATACCAAGGAGTTTTGGAAAGTGTCTCCGAATTGGTCATTGAAGCGGACTCAAGAATTTCGAACAAAGATTACATGTCTGGATTCCTCAATCAGGGGCTGGAAAATTTCAAACAGAAGATCGCCGAACAGTTCCCAACGGTGAAGCAGATCAGCGTATATGGATTCAGGAAAGTCAATTTGGACAAAGAGCAATTCTTCTATCAAGTCATTTGCCGAGTTCCATCCTCATCGAGAGAAGCTTACCTGGCAAGATCTGGAATCGGAGAATTGACATGCCGTGATTTCATCAGCAAGGATGCGGACCCACCGGCAGACATCTCTGTAGTACCCAGATTCTTTGAATGCAGCAGAAGTGGAAAGCAAACATTGTTGAAGGCCAGCGCAGATTGCAAGGGATTCGCAGGGATCATTGCGACCAGACGAGGCTTAGCAGCCAGAGCATGGTCAAGTCAGATAGGATGCCTTAGGACTGCACTATTGCCAAACGACCCCAGGATCACAGATGACAACAGAGACGTAGCTCCAAGATATGTCTACAACAGCTACGGTTGGCCATCCTCGATTTCGCCTCAAGAAGTCATCCGAGCCACATTGCACTACACCACTTTGGGTGCAGTGCCAACACGTTGCAGCCGAAGCAATGGAGTAGTTTGTTGGACACTTGGCTTCGCTCAGAAGCCAGAGGTCGACAAGTTCTCGGCTGCCTTCAATCAAGTTCCAGTTGAAATTGTTCTCTCCCCGGCAACAGCTGAGGTACCTTCCACTAAGAAGGGCAAGCCCAAGCGTGTTCAGAACAACCAGGCCGCCCCAACAACAAAGCAGCCCAAAGAGGAGATTGCAGCATCTTCCAAGGACGACAGCAGGCTCACAACGTTGGAGGCTAAAGTTGCCCACATAGAGAAAAAGCAAGAGAGCATGGAGAGTAAAATGGATTCTGGATTTGAAGGCATCCAATCCCAACTCAGGCAGTTGTTGAATCTAGCAAAACCACGGCATGCAGAGAAAGGTACTGGCGAAACTCCGCCACCGAAATCCCACAAGACGGCCTGAACAGGCCACCAAGGAAAAGCCATCGGCCCCTTCATTGGGGACATCAGCAAAATACATCAGATGACAACTCATCTCAATCCTTCGCTTTTTGTTTCGCATCCCAGAGTTTTGCTTCCATCCGAATGGACTTCTGAGGTGTGTTTTAATTCGTGTATCCACCGAATGGAAAGTTGCGACGATGATCGCAACATTTTGCTTTCCAGTGCTCTCCAAGGGTGTCGGCACGTCGTCGGCCAACCATTTGCTTTTAGGTATTTTTGCCATGACTCTCTACGTCCAGAGAGCTTTTGCTTTTGTTGCAAGATCGCCTTTGACTCTTACGATCTTGGTAATCCCCTAGTGATTTTAAGTAGTAATAACCATCGCCATGATCTCAAAGATTTTGACTCTACTTTAGGCTTCCCAGGAGAAGGACCGTGGAAGTTGTGTTCTGCCAACATTGGGTCGTTGCAATCGAACCCTTCGGTTTTCAGCTGGCAACATCAACTCATCATGCTGCAAGAAACTAGAATCAGTTGTTTCAACCAAAAACGACTAGCGAAGGATGCCTCTAAACATCTTTACAATCTTTTGCCTGGTAAGTTGTTAGACCTTAGGAAAACTGCGACAGGAGATTTCAAAACACCACATGGGGGGGTCGCCTCCCTAAGTCTTCATGATAGAGCCCAGCCTTTCACCAGTCAAGATGATTGTACTCTACTATGGCCTGATTTGCATAAGACGGGAAGAGTCACGGGAGTTTGGCAACAGATCCTACCAAAAGTCAAACTCCTTTGCTTCAACGTCTAGCTCCATTCAGGCTCGCTTAAAGAATATAAAGATGGTAACAATGACATCATGGGAAAACTCCTTGAAATTGCATCTCAATTCGGAAATATTCCTATTGCCATTTGCGGCGACTTTCAAGATGAACCACAGGCCATTCCCACGGTTCACAATGCCTTAGTTTACGGGGGATGGATTGACCCATTATTTCCGGCTGATGATAATCCACGTCCCCTCACATACTCTAGGGACTCCAAGTTTTTGGCTGATAGTGATCACACTTCTTCCATTGATGCAATCTTGTTGAATTCGGTGGCCCACGCAGCTCTTACTACTATAAGTGTAGATTATGGGAATTCCCGACAACATGCCCCCATCGTTGCTGAGTTCTCATGGCCTATCATTGCGTGTGAGGGGCCAGTGTGGGTCAAACCTGCACCCTTCGATTTGTCAAAGTTGCCGCTCGCTGAGGGTAAGCTAGATTTGGGGAAAATCAACAATTCTGCTGTCAATTTGTGGAACGAAAAGTTTCAGCCGCTTTGTGAACAAACTGATGATGCAAGCGCATGGGATGCTATCAATCAGTTTGCCATAGAAACCCTTTGCGACGCTGGTGCAAAATTTTCAAAGGGCTTAGCTCAAAGGGCCCAGAAACCTACTTTTGTTCGTCAAAAACCTTGCCCGGGGCAACAACATGATGGATCAGCAGCATCCAGGCGTTCTCATCAACTGCAGAGAGTTTTAACCAAACTTTCGGAGCTTAGGCATCGAGTGCGCAGACCTGGCAACAGCACCAGTGATAGAAGTAACACACAGAATCTTAAATCTCGATGCATTGCAGCACTCCAACACGCTGCAATTATGATTCCAGAAGATCTCTGTTCCGAATCCGTGCTCGTAGACCTTATAAAGCATGTTTCACAATTGATTGCACAACTCCGAGCCAAGGAGAAAAGACAGCGAATTCAAAATTGGACCAAAAAAAATGGCTTTAGGAACAACAAGCAAAAATGTGCATTCATCAGTGTATAAATGGATCAAAACTAAGACCCAACCTCTTAGTACCAACCACATTACTGATGAGGACAACCACTTGATAGCCGATCCACATGAGGCTATTAAACATGTTCAAAACATATGGGACGACATCTTTGCAGTCAACAGCGGCCATCAAGAACCCAACAAATTGTTATCATTTGTGTGGCCCTACATTACGGGTATTAGACAAGATGTGCAAGTACCGGAACTGTCAGGTAAAATGCTCCAAAAACAAGCCCAAACTCGAAATCTCGCTGCCGCTGCGGGGTTAGATGGCTGGAGAACACCGGAAGTGATTACGTTGCCAATTGCAGTGTGGGATTCAATCGCTTCGTTCTTCAGGCAAGTAGAAGTTCGTCAACGCCAGTTGCCCTCCTTGTGCACCATGGGAAGGCAGGTATTGCTTGACAAAAGTGGAAAGACAACACCATTGGACAAGCGTCTAATTTGTCTTTTACCAAACTTTCTTTTAGCATATACAAGTCTCCGCTTCAGACACTTAGTGAAATGGCAGCAGTCCGTCATGCCACCTCAGATCATTGGAGCGGTTAAAGGTAGAAGGATGAGCCAGATACCAGGCGAAATCCAACTAACGTTGGACAACGCTCGTGTCAACAACATTCCAGTGGTCGGAGCCAAACTCGATAAGGCCAAAGCCTTCGACAGAATCATACCATCGGTTGCAGCCATGCTGATGTTGGCACTTGGAATCCCCTCTACCATCATAGCATTCTTCCTTAGCATGTATACTTCTATGACCAGATATACTTCATATCTCCAATGGACTGGGCCCCAACCCTGCACGCAAGCCAATGGAGTAGTACAGGGATGCAGCATGAGCCTCATTGCCATGAACGTTCACATGGCGGTATGGAGTATTATGATGAATCAGCTGAACATCAACTCCCGAAGCTTCATCGACGACAGCTACCTTTGGACAACATTGGCCAACATTCAACTCTTGGAGAGAGCCGTGAATGTAACGATGTTGTGGGATCAGCTTACCGGTCAGAAACTGAACCAATTCAAATCAGAAACATGGAGCTCTCACCCGGCAGGGAGAAAGGCTTTGAAAGCCGCTATGCCACAGATGCAGAACGTCCATACGATTGAGGTACTTGGGTCCCGTATCCAAACCACACTCATTCAGAAGTATGCTTGGCCAAGCACGGTTTTTAGAGCAATTTCTTGTCTACCAACGGTGACAGTGATAAAGGAGCATATCATCAGTGCTAAAGTCTTACCCCAACTTGCTTATATGCCCCAGATCAATCAAATTCCCAAAGATGAACTCACTTCAATCCAGTCTGCGATTCTCCAGACCCTGTGGAAAGATAGACCCCACTGGCGATCCAAATGGCTAGTTTTCGGTCTCCTAGCCAAACCTTGGAGAACCGAACCCTCAATAGCTAGGAGCTACAATGCAATTTTGGAAACAATTTCCTTTCTCAAATCAACAACAGATGCATTTCGTCAGGTTTGGAAGGAACAGTGTGAGCACCCTCCAGCCACTAGGAATGCATTGATCCATAGATTTTTGGAAGCTTGTCAGTGTTTTAATCTCCAACTACACAATGGGTTCTTCTTGTCATTTCTGGATTCTACACCGATTCCATTTTTGGATGTGACCTTTCGGGATTTTAAGCAGGTTTTACAGACATTGGCACGGGATGCCTGCTATCGCAACGCTGCGGTTCCCAACCGCAAAGACATAAATCCAGTTTCAGGCCACTTAGATTTCGAGGCCACTCTGGCGGCCCACCGCCAGATGAATAGAGAACCTGATGCTGCTAACAAAATCAGTTTTCGAGAAACATGCATGGTAGGGTGCATTACCACAAACGATAGAAAAGCAGCAATCGAGAAAAACAATGAGTATCACTGTCGTTTTTGCAGTGTTGCCAAAGAAAGCTTGGAGCATCTGGTAAATTGCTCTGCGGTGAAAGAAAAGTTTCCGCAGCCCCTTTTTCCAGATAATTGTGGGAGCAACTTCAAACTCCTAGGCATTGTTGAAATATCGCATGAGAACATGTATCGTAGACTGCAAGTTTCCGATCTTTCAACTATCCCAATTTCGGTTTGGACCTCCTCCGATACCCATACTATCACTTTCTGGACCGATGGTTGTGTAACTCAAAACCAACACTTTTGGCACACCAAAGGTAGTTATGCTATAGTCGACTCTCAGGGCGTGGTTGTTTCTGCGGGAAAAGTTTTTCATTGGTCATTGTCTTCATACACAACCGAATTATGGGCAATAATCTATGCTTTTGGCCAAGCCACTGCCAAGTGTCACATTGTTTCGGATTGCAAGTCAGTAGTTGACCAGTGCTTGTTCATCATTCACCACCGTTATGTGCCACCTCACTGGGCCCTGCGGACTTGGTGGAATTTTTTGCTGGACTTGATTAACTCGCGGTCTTCAATTGTAGCAAACCCACTCACTGTTGAATGGATACCTTCCCATTTGATAGATAATGTGACCAACCTTGCCGATATTTATAGGATTGCCATCGAACATCAAATCAGTGCTCGGAATTTGGTAAACAATAAGAAGGCTGACCAGGCTGCCAAGAGGATTTTAGGAACGGACACTCTGCAACCATGGCTTCAAACAGTGGCCACATGGCAGATGTGGTTAGTCAATCTAGCCATTCACATCTCTCAGACTCAGCTTGAGCGTCCCACTCCAAGTGTTGTGAGTGAGCCTGCGCCGGTTTTGGCATTGTCACTGGTTTCCCCACAAAGAGAGTTTGAAGCTGCTTTCCCCCTTTGGATTTGGCACCCCCGAACTTCCGATTATGGTTGGAAATCTAAGTTCACCATTTCCATTCACCGTAAACCACCGGCTTCACTCACGGTGCATAACTGGGATACCATTAGAGAATTCTTGATCAATTTACCATGGAAACTTGATCAGCATGCCAAGACTTCTTACTTAGAGTTGGCATTTGCCATGCATGATGCCGGCCATGCTCTTCCAGATGGGCCGCAGACACCGGCCCACTATGCCACTTGCATCCGAAAAGCAGTAAATTTTTCCTTCACGGTTCAACCTTCCAGACACCTTGGCATGACACCTTGTACCCAGGCTAGTGGGTGCAAGGCAAATGGAAAGGTGCATACTTCAGGCTTCTTGCAAGGCGGCGCTGCATTGCTTTCAGCAGCCTCGCTCAGAAAACTAGCCATTTCATTCACGGGCCGATCTCATCTTTTGAGGCTCTGGCAATTCGATTTTGGGGAGATCAGGTGATGGCGTTTTTCATATTTTAATCTCTAGTCCTTCCCCTTGGCACAGAAGGTGACTTGGGGCGCAGTCGAACGCTGCCCGGAGGTGAATAATGGTTGACTCATATCTTTCATACAACTAATGTTTTTCACCACCAACCAGTTTTTCCCTGGAAAGTTTAACGCGACACAAAAAGTTGCCATGTCCAGCCACCCTCGAACCGCAGCGCGGGGAAAACCGCGGTTCGAGGTGGATGCATTGGCCAGCCTGGTGCCTCGCATGGAGGACGCTGCTTGGTGCCTCGCATTGGATCCTTTGTTGGTTGCTTTGTGATGGTGAATAGTTGGTTCAGAAGCTTTGAAAAGCATCTACCAACTTAAAAGAATGATGACATATGGTTAATAGTTGGTGATAAGCAACAGAAATGGGCCTTTACCAAGCACAAGTGGCGGGTTGGGTTGGTTGAGTGGCTGTCGGCAAGCTCAGCAGGAGCGGACCCCAAGGATCTAACAACTTGGTTGGTCACCTCGTTGCTTCATGGCTGCGCTGCCCCTCAGCTGCAGGGACCCCACGGTGGGTGGTCCCCCGGTTGGTCCCCACGGTTGGATCTTCACCGAGCGAAGCGTTGCCATGGTTCAACTGCGGGGAGCGAACTGTGCAGCAACTTTCCCTTGGGAGACCCAGCTCGCAATAGACTACCCCTCATGGAATAGCTTGTGATCTGCCCTGAACAATGGGCGGTTTATTTATACGGACCTCCCATCACTGCGCTGTATCATTCAACTGACAAGAGTTCCGTTCAGAACGCCATGTTGCACGTTTTCCTCATGCCCTGCTTGGATGATCATCTCAGAATTGGCAGCTGGTGAATGCAACCGTGACCACAACCTCTTCATCAATGGTATAAGCCACTTGGGTGTTTCTCAAGTTCTACGGGACCCCCCAGTTATCATCCAGTTTGCAAACCGTTTGTAGTCAACAAAGCGCATTTTTGGGGCTTAAACTCCAACCTGGTGGGTCCCCAAACTTTTATTAGCAATAAACCATCCATTTTTTGGTGGTCCCCAAACTTTGTGGGTCCCCAAGCTGACTCCCAAAACCCACCACCTTAGGGTAGTTCCAACCACCCCATGGCTACCCCCCGTGATCGCCGCCAGGAGAACGGCGCCAGCGGCAAGACGTTGTTGACCTCGGTGGCGCAGAAGGTGGGCCCGGACCGACCACCGGCACTGGACCAGCTGCGGTTGCACCACCGTGGATGGTGCGTGCCAATGGATCAACCAGTGTTAGTCACTAGCTACGGTGGTTGAAGATGGATCAACCATTGGTAGTAAAAATGGATCAACTACCATTGCTAGTTGAAAATCATTACTATGATAGTTATTTACCATAGAGTATAACTATGATGGTTGAGAATCATGACAAACAGAAGCAATTATCAAGCATTATGAGCTATTATTAGCCCTAATGAATTCATTTCTGTCATTATCAATGCTTATACTATGCAAAAAGGAAGGTCCCTTGGCAAAACAACGGTGACGGTCTCTGCACCAACTTGGATTGTTCCACTGAGAAGAATTTCCCCCAAATCACTAGCCGCTTAGCCATCACTTACCCATAAAATCACTAACCATCATCAACCATGATTAAACTTGACCATCACTGCACCATCCCCGAACCATCATTAACATCACTAACCACCATTAACCATCACTTCACCATGATTAACTAACCGTCACTAACCAAAAATGATGACATTTTTCACCGCTGCACTTGTTGGGCAGCGACGACAGCAGATCACCACAGGGTCATCCTTGGTGTCCAGGTGTCCGAATCGCCCAGTGCGGGAGAAGAACGGGTGCCTTGTCGCGTGGTGAGGTCATTCACTGGTTGGTTATGGTGGTTCTAAGCAGGTAACCTATGGTTATGAACCAGTTAGTCTTTTATGGTAAATTGTGGTTATGTAACCAGTGATGAACAAACTAGGTAGTGGTGATATAGTTACATGACCAGTTAATCTATGGTTATTAATCAGTTGATCCATGGTTAGTCACCAGTTGATCTCTGGTTGTTAACCACTTATTCACAGACTAGTTGGTTTGTTATTGACTCAAATGATTGTTCATAACTATATCACTAGTTATGAACAAAGTATGGTTGTTCATGATGGTTGTTTGTCCACTTGATGAGTAATGTTTATGAACAACCAGTTGGTTGCTGTTTATTCGCCAGCTGATCAACGGCTATCAATACTTATTCATATATTGGCATAATCATAGCAAACTATTATTCTTCAAGGAGCTCCGAATAAGAAACTAGTTGGTTCATGGTAAAGATCTTTCTAGTTGCTTGTTAACTGTTGGGTTCTCATGTTATGGATAGTTTCTATATAGTTGCTGGTGTCTGCTTTTGGTGATTGTCGACGTACAAGTACTCATTATCAACCATGCAAAATCCTTATTGACCGATATTATTCACAATTTTTATTTAATTTGATATCATAAACATTTACCATTATAACCATTACAAGCATCACTATTCACCAGCATTGTATGAATACCAGTAACCTTGATTACCTATCATAAACCATCCGTATAAATCACCGCGGACCATTAATAATAAGCATCAGATTGACCATAAGAATCATTGATGGCACTGAAATAGTGTTGGATGAGCCCCACAACAAGCACTTCTTAGCTGCCAATCTCCAAGTACCATCCCTGCCAAACGGTGGTACACCGACACCATTGAAACTTGAGACCACATTTTTAACGCAATATCCTCATGGAAATATTGGTGCCATAGTGGGAAGCTATTGGAGGTTCATGTATGGACAGCTCCTTCTGCTGAACTCAGGGGTGGGTTCCAGCACTTGCGACACCCAACAGGCAACGATTAGCAAAGTTTTGCAATCAATTCATTCAACATTCAGGTTTGACTACCATTAATTTGATTGCAGTCAACTGCTCACTTAATCCAAAATTCAGGTTTGACTAGCATTATTAATGAATTGATATTCCACATTAATCCACCCTATTGAAACAACTAGCCACTTGATTCGTGGGCACACTGCCAAAGCGACCTCTGAGTTGATTGCAGAATCATCAAATTTCAGGGACGATGGGAGACCCTTCCCCTTTGAATCCTTGCGAAACTGGGGTCTTCCTATGGGAAGCGGTGGGCCTTCGGTGGGGTCCATTGGTTCGCTGTTTGCCCACCACTTGTGATCTCGAAGGGTGGTTTACCCATGGTCCAATGGCCTATATTGTACATCCTTTCTTGTGATCCTGGTCATCCTGGTCATCCTGGTCATCCTGGTTATCCTGGTCATTAGTATGGTAAGACCACGGAAGACCTGTAGAATCAAAGCTGTCAAGCTGGCTGGCGATGAGCTTCCACTGCTCAGATAGTGAGGTCAAAGCCTTGCTCGAAGACATTCTGGGACAATGCCTCGAGGTCAGATTCGGGGTCTCGCGTTTCTGCAGCTATAAGTTGGTTAATAGCCCACCCAGAGTCCACGCAGCTATGATTTATATCAAGTTATATCTATCATAACCCTCCGGCAGCTGATCTGGAAGCTGAAATCACAATTCTTATAGGGAAACCATTATAAAATATCATAAAAGCCGGAATTTTGACTTCCAGGTTAGTTTTACCGGAGGGTAAACTGGTAGTTACCCACAAGAGCTTGTTGGTGCTGTGGCCTTGGTGTGCGACCGAATTTGTTGGGAAACCGCCACGGCAGTGAGCCCTCGACCTGCAACCACTCCATCCCGCTGATCGGTGAACCTCCAGGGCCTTTGGGACGGCAATGGTGATGGTTTATTGCATAAACATGCTTAAAGTTATGGTTAAACATGTATAAATGGTTGGTTTTTAACCTATGAATGGCTATCGCACTGGCTATTTTTGAGCCACACCCAAAGAACATACCAATTGATGCAGGTGAGTCATGAGTCAATCATCATGTAAGCACGCATCGTTTCCCCGGAATCATCATCATACAAAATCACAAGTAGCTGACATATTCAGAAGAAGACAACTAAAGAGCCTGATGATCAGCTAATCACAACTAGATGATCTCTGGTTTGTTCTACCCTAAACTTAATCTTGCGCCAGTAAGGGCACCTTGGCAATCGCTCCAAGGGATATCTCCCCTTTGTCATGGGTACTTCCAGCAAGCCCCTGGGCCAAGTATTGGATCGCGACTCTGTCACAGGCAGTGGAGAAGGAAGAGTATTGGAAGAAATGGGGCCGACACTATGTGTTTGGCTCTCAGTGTTGGTCTAAGGGACGTGTTCATTGGATCCAAGAAGATGTACATAGTGATATTGAGATATAGAAAACATGCAGCAAAAGCACGTCATTTTCGAATTCTTGTACCAGAAAAACTTGAAACTACCCTCTTAGGTAAACCACAATGCGACAGTTTGTGATAGTCAATATCTACTATAGTTGTAACATTCACTACTTGGTAACTACCAAAGGTTAATGTTGGCAGTAGTAGTAGTAGTAGTAGTAGTAGTAGTAGTCGTAGTCGTAGTCGTAGTCGTAGTCGTAGTCGTAGTCGTAGTCGTAGCCGTAGTCGTAGTCGTAGTGGGGCCGACACTATGTGTTTGGCTCTCAGTGTTGGTCTAAGGGACGTGTTCATTGGATCCAAGAAGATGTACATAGTGATATTGAGATATAGAAAACATGCAGCAAAAGCACGTCATTTTCGAATTCTTGTACCAGAAAAACTTGAAACTACCCTCTTAGGTAAACCACAATGCGACAGTTTGTGATAGTCAATATCTACTATAGTTGTAACATTCACTAGTTGTTATAGTCGTAGTGGTAGTGGTAGTAGTAGTAGTAGTAGTAGTAGTAGTAGTAGTAGTAGTAGTAGTAGTAGTAGTAGTAGTAGGAATAGCAGGAGTAGGAGTAGCAGGAGTAGCAGGAGTAGCAGGAGTAGCAGGAGTAGCAGGCGTAGCAGGAGTAGGAGTAGGAGTAAGAGTAGGAGTAGTAGTAATAGTAGTAATAGTAGTAATAGTAGTAATAGTAGTAATAGTAGTAATAGTAGTAATAGTAGTAATAGTAGTAATAGTAGTAATAGTAGTAATAGTAGTAGTAGTAGTAGGAATAGCAGGAGTAGGAGTAGCAGGAGTAGCAGGAGTAGCAGGAGTAGCAGGAGTAGGAGTAGGAGCAGGAGTGGGAGTAGGAGTGGGAGTGGGAATCGGAGTAGGAGTCGGAGGCAGGAGTCGGAGTCGGAGTAGGAGTAGGAGTAGGAGTAGGAGTAGGAGTAAGAGTAGGAGTAGTAGTAATAGTAGTAGTAGTAGTAGTAGTAGTAGTAGTAAAAGGAGGAGGAGGAGGGGGAGGGGGAGGAGGAGGAGGAGGGGTAGTAGTAGTAGTAGTAATAGTAGTAGTAGTAGTAGTAGTAGTAGTAGTAGTAGTAGTAGTAGTAGGAATAGTAATAGGAGTAGGAGTAGAGTAGGAGTAGGAGTAGGAGTAGGAGTTTGAATAGTAGTAGTAGTAGAGTAGTAGTAGTAGTAGTTTTAGTAGTTCTAGTAGCAGTAATAGTAGTAGTAGTAGTAGTAGTAGTAGTAGTAGTAATAGTAGCAATAGTAGTAGTAGTAGTAGTAGTAGTAGTAGTAGTAGTAGTAGTAGTAGTAGTAGTAGTACTAGTAGTAGTAGTAGTAGTAGTAGTAGTAGTAGTAGTCGTAGTAGTAGTAGTAGTAGTAGTAGTAATAGTAAGTAGTAATAGGAGGAGGAAGAGTAGGGGGAGGGGGAGGAGGAGGAGGAGGAGTAGTAGTCGTAGTAGTAATAATAATAATAGTAGTAGTAGTAATAGTAGTAGTAGTACTAGTAGTAGTAGTAGTAGTAGTAGTAGAGTAGTAGTAGTAGTAGTAGTAGTAGTCGTAGTAGTCGCAGTAGTAGTAGTAGTAGTAGTAGTAGTCGTAGTAGTCGCAGTAGTAGTAGTAGTAGTAGTAGTAGTCGTAGTAGTCGCAGTAGTAGTAGTAGTAGTAGTAGTAGTCGTAGTAGTCGCAGTAGTAGTAGTAGTAGTAGTAGTAGTCGTAGTAGTCGCAGTAGTAGTAGTAGTAGTAGTAGTAGTCGTAGTAGTCGCAGTAGTAGTAGTAGTAGTAGTAGTAGTCGTAGTAGTCGCAGTAGTAGTAGTAGTAGTAGTAGTAGTCGTAGTAGTCGCAGTAGTAGTAGTAGTAGTAGTAGTAGTCGTAGTAGTCGCAGTAGTAGTAGTAGTAGTAGTAGTAGTCGTAGTAGTCGCAGTAGTAGTAGTAGTAGTAGTAGTAGTCGTAGTAGTCGCAGTAGTAGTAGTAGTAGTAGTAGTAGTAATAGTAGTAGTAGTAGTAGTCGTAGTCGTAGTCGTAGTCGTAGTAGTAGTAATAGTAGTAGTAGTAGTACTAGTCGTAGTCGTAGTCGTAGTAGTAATAGTAGTAGTAGTAGTAGTAGTAGTAGTAGTAATAGTAGTAGTAGTAGTAGTCGTAGTAGTAGTAGTAGTAGTAGTAGTAGTAGTAGTAGTAGTACTAGTAGTAGTAGTAATAGTAATAGTAGAAGTAGTAGTAGTAGTAGTAGTAGTAGTAGTAGTAGTAGTAGTAGTAGTAGTAGTCGTAGTAGTAGTAATAGTAGTAGTAGTAGTACTAGTCGTAGTCGTAGTCGTAGTAGTAATAGTAGTAGTAGTAGTAGTAGTAGTAGTAGTAGTTGTGGTAGTAGTAGTAGTAGTAATAATAGGAGTAGGAGTAGGAGGAGGAGTAGGAGTAGGGGTAGGAGTAGGAGTAGGAGTAGGAGGAGTAGTAGTAGTAGTAGTAGCAGGAGTAGCAGTAGTAGCAGCAGCAGTAGTAGTAGTAGCAGCGGGAGGAGCAGTAGTAGGAGGAGGAGCAGCAGCAGTAGTCGTCAGGTGATGGTGGTAGTAGTTCCCACCACGACGATCTAGTGGCTTATCTCTGATCAGCCACTATAAGCCACGATCGTCATGAATCATCAAGAATTGCCAGCGATTTCCCTATGTCAGATGTCGCATCATCAATCATCATAAACCATAGCTGTTCTGCATCATTTTCCACCTGTAGTACAAACCAACCACTTTGCAGTCACCAAGCCTTCACCAACACTTAATTGTTGGTGCTGTTTGTTGCTGAAGCCAGTCACTATAAGGCCCTCGGTGATGTTTGCGCACAAGCTGCAGCAGTGAGGGATCTCAGACGGAAAAGGATGTTGTCCGAACTGCAAGAATCGTCTTTTTCAAAGGGCAGAATTGTATTTTTTGGTCCTCCTGAGTGATACTGGAATGGGTATGCGACCTAGCCAGTCGCTCCATTGGAATTGCGAACCATCAGTAAATGTAAATGATCCAAGAGGCAGTCATAGGATGCCATAGGCAACTGGTTAATAATGGGTTGACAATGGGTCTACAAAGGGTCTTTTGGTTATTTGTGCTCAACTTTTTCTTCATCAACCATGGTGACACTGGTTGGTAATGGTCCCATCAACAGGGGAGGGACCAATGAGACCAACAGATATGGTCGGTGACGGTCCCTGGGGAGGTCATGTGTTGGTGAGGGAGTTGCAGGGCGGCGTCTTGGCTGAGGTGTAATAACTTCAAGGATCCAGGCGTACAGGCAGCGGGAGCGAGCCGGGTGACCGCCGACCTTGGGGCCCAAGGGTTGGTCCCAGGGATCGTGAGGCTGGTGACCATCCCATAAGATGGGACTGCGGCGGTTCTTGGGTTGGAACGGCGATTCATTTCAGTGTGCTACCAGATTTGAAGGAAAGAAGCTAGCTATTTATAGTGACATTGGGGGTCGTTTGTTTATTAGGGAATGGATTTTCCTTTACCAACTGTCCCAAAAGATGCTTGTGTTTTTCTCTTGTGATTTCGTGGGGGGTGTTCATTCTTGCAAAGTGCAGGCCAGGTATTGCAACGGAGGCCCTTTTAGCAGGGGAACTGCCAATTCTTGAAGCACACTATGAATCAGTGACTCACCCAATGATTCATCGGAAATTGTAAACCACCTGAATGCTTCATGGTAAATCACCAGCTATTTTTAATGGTAAATTTCCAGCTATCTTAATGGCTAATTGTAAATCACCATCTTAATGCTAAATCACCAGCCATTTTTCGCTGGTAAGACAGCTGATCGTTTGTCAACCGCTGGATCGTTTGCACAACACTAGTAGATGGCTCACGCCAGTGATTCGTTTACTGCTAGAGTTCAAAGTGACTAGGAATGATGTGGATGAGTGCTCGTTGTTGATTGTGAAATTTATGTTGATCAATACCAGTGAATCGTATAGATAAGAAACGACCCTTGTTGCCATTGAACTTTGCGAGTGGCAATATTGCCATAAGAGCACCCAGCCATTGGAATGTTCACCTACCCAGTTGTGGATTGGTTATGACCCACAGCCAATATGGTTGATATATCTCGGCTGAACCACGTAATGCTTATAGCGTGTCCGTTTTTGGTGGCAAATCGACCGGCAAAGTTGGCGGCAAAGCATGTGGCAGGATTTTGTGAAAATACTGTCACGCCTCAAGGCACCCTTTTTTCCATCACAAATCGGACACACATCAGATGTGTCACTACCTGGGTATTGTCCTGGGTAGCGGCCTGGGTAGTGGCCTGGGTAGTACCTGGGTAGTAGCTGGGTAGTACCTGGGTAGTACCTGGGTAGTGTCCTGGGTAGTGCCAAGTGGTGTTCCAGTGTTGCCGGGTGGTTGGTTCCATGGGCAAAATTTTGGGTTGTTTTTTTCTTTGACGCCCAGAACCCCCTGAACCAACGCCCAGGACCACAGGTTTATCGCCCAGAACCCTGAAAAACCGAATTTCACGCTATAAGCACTACACGCAACACTCAAGATATATCCCCTATTCTTGTCGATTACCATCACCTATTATCAACCATCAACCAACTACAGTTAACAATTGGTTACGACGTATCCATCATATATCAACCATGGAGTAACTACAATCAATCAGGTAATTATCAACCATTAACCAACGTTAACCCTTATGAACCCTTATCAACCCTCACTAACCAAACCATGAGTTCTCAACCAGCATTGAATGATTCACCACTATTCATCATTACCTATCCCTTAGTTTCTAAGCATTGGCAAGCCATGACACCAACATGAAGCCCAGCAGCCATAGGGCGAACATATCCTTCGCGACCCCGCAGTCCAGGCCTACGGCAGCGAACTCTTTGCAGAGATTCGAGATGTTGCGGTGCGGCGCCTCAGCGATGACAGCGGCTGGCTGTTGGTTGGAGCGAGGCCAGGAGCGGTACCCAGGACGGGCCCTTTGAAGGACAAGGCCAGGAGCTACCAGGAGGGTTCTGACCAAGGTTAGTGATGGTTTAAGGATGGTGAATGATGGTTTAACTATGGTAGATGATGGTTGACCTTCATTAGTGGTTAACACTGGTGCGCGTTGGTGAACACATGCAACAAAAATTCATGGTTTTAAAGCACAGTTGGTTTTGGATGGCCAGTGTGAACAATCATCTACCGTTCGATCCTATATCAAACCAGATCAGCCAGAATTAGTACAATCCTATCAACTGAAAATGTTCAGCAGTTTAGCCAGAATTAATAGGTCATACGCTTGTTTTATACAGGTCTAGGCAACCAATTTTTGATGAAAAGAACAAACACCTTTTCACCAGTTTTTCCTTTTAACCAGGGGCAAAGAGTCAAAACCGATGGTTAGTTAAACAATGATCAGTCAAACGATAATGTTTTTTTCATAGTCACATGGCTATGTGGCAATATAGGGTATCTAATGACCCACCAGAAAATGAACATTTTACTAGGAAACCATTGTTTTTTGGGGCACCACTACGGCCTGGCATATACACCCATATCGATGACAAACAGCAAAGTTTACCACGGTACTAGTGGTTGCTGATCCCAGCGAAAGTGTGAAGACATCACCAAAAGCTCTGGCCGACGGCCGTTGACGGCTTGCTCAGCAGCGGCGCTTGCGAAGCCTTAGCAACGACTCGAGCGATCGACCAGTAATAACCAGTGCTGATCATTGATCGTTGACTGACCGTATGGGTGTTTCTTAAAATCGGGGTACCCCGAAATCATCCAATATTGATCGTTTTTATTAGTAAAGAATCAATTTTTGGACCACTATCATCGTCCGTCTCCAGTTTTTGATCCTTATTCATGACCATTGTCCATCAGCAACGATTATTTGCCATCATTTTTTTTCGCGGGCAGCCACTTCTTTGCCTGTCAATAGTTAATCAACCACTAGGGGTCATTGACGACCATTAGTTTCAATAGACTACAAACCACTAGTGGTATCAAGCAGTGTTGATAACCCTTATTACCATTCGTGCTTCATCAACATCAGTTGTCAACAATGCTTGATAACTACTTAATTAAAGCTCTTATAACAGCTCTTGTGGCAAGAGTAACATCACATGACTACCTAGGTAGTGCTTGATCAACCACTATCTGATAAATCGTGTGTAAGCATGAGTACTCAAGGCCAGCCTCTGCCTCAACGACAGTCCAGGACATGTTTGTTTTGTTTCCCTTGGTTCCGTTTCAAGCCTTTGAAGCGTTTCCAAGCATAGCGATTACGATGGCCAATCATCATGATACTATGATTCCTGATCAACAATCATCATCATTGACCATGATCGGATCATTGATAGTTGTTACTGATCATGATACGATGATCATGATTGATACGGGGGCATGAACAACCATCAATCAGTAATCATCATTTTTCACCATATGTCATCTATTGAGTAACCATTAAGGGACCAGTAAGCATCATGATTCTTTTTCAGCACTAGGAACAATATTGATGAACTATCAATCAGCAAGTCCTCATTATTCACCACCAGTCAACTTATTCAACAATCATTGACCATCAATCAACCATTTATTAAACAATCGTCAAACATTTACCGACCATTCACTAAGACCTGATCATCATCGACAAGCATTAACCGGTACAGCAATCATCATGCATCACCAATGATGAACCTTGATTCAACCCACTGATTAACGATGATTACCGACCAGTAGTTATCATGATAAACCCTGAGTAATGATTACTCATTGATGATGAAGCCTGATTCACTGATTAACCATGATGAATGATGAACCTTGATTCAACCCATTGATCAACCGGTTCTTTCCCATTGATTCACCCTGATTCATGGTTCATAAATTGTTGATTGATGGTCAACGGTTGTTGAATGGTCAATGATTCAACCCATTAACTTGTTCTTTCCCATTGATTCACCCTGATTCAACGCACCGTCTTTCAGCGATTTCAGCTCCGCTTCGAGGACGCTTGCTTCAATAAGTTGCCGGCGCCCTCTGTGACACCTGCCAAGTGCTCCGGGTCACAGGGGGGTGGTTGTGGGCTGGGCTGGGGATACCAACAGGCGGAGGGGATATGGGGTAATAGTAGCTGGGGGACCCCCAAAATGGATTACTTATTACTACAAATGGCTGAGATTCGATGATTTGGGGGGTCCCTATTTTGAGAAACCAGCCTGTATCAACTATCTAATAAGGAATGATGACATGGTTGAACTGGTTTGCACTTGGGGATAACAAACCATGAGGATCCAAGGGATACACAAACCATATCGTGTAACCCCCCAGGAATGGTAGTCTCGCACCTAATTAAATGTCTCTTGCATGGTAGGTACCACCACTTATGGACAAATCTATATCCAATAAGGGGTGCCCATACAACTAGGGAGGGTTATGTTACACCTTCACAGGGAGTATAACCTTCTAATTAGGGGCTAGTTGAAGGTCTAACTTGGTGAAGGTCTCATCAAGGTAAAGCCAACAGTAGTGCAACTGTGAATAACTGCACGCCACCAGGCTAGTTTTCGGTTGGGACCAAGGGCCCCAACAACGAACCCCCGAAGGGTCCCGGTCCCGGAACAGTCATCCGGGGTGCCAGGTATCGGTACCTCGGTGGGGGTCAGGCACGAAAGCACCGGAGCCTCTTTTGGATGGTCCACCACGCTATCTGCACAATAAGGACGGTTATGTATGGAGCTTTCTCAAAATAGGGAGCCCCAAAAGTGGTTTGTTTGTCACCACTAAATGATTACTACTGGATGATTTGGGGGTCCCCAATTTTGAGAAACACACATATGGACATGTATGTATACTTTTGTATACACCTATGTGACATGTATCTCCAAATCTGTATATATGTATACAGATAGACATACATATGCACGCAAACAGAAAAACATTTTTGCAAACACATATACATGGGTTAATGATTAATGTATACGTCAGTATTTGGGAGTCACGTGGTGGGAAGCAGCATCCACTGCTTGGTTTTCGCGAACACTGTTTCCTTGAAATCAGCTGCCTTCAGGGGTGCTTTAAAAGGTCTGGAGGTGTCAGCAGACCAGTACCTCAACCATCATTGGCCATCATTCATCAACCCCTAATCTCCACAAAGCATTGATCTAGGCTCGAGATGACAGAGCTGTCCGTATATTGATGCCTTGTCTATGTTGTCGACCGTCGACCCCCAAAATTTCAGTTTTTAAAGAACTACTCGGGATTGATTGATCAAGACCGTAATCGATGGACGTCACAGTTCTGAGGTGCAGATATGGCTCTAGATGCGTACATTCCCCCACCTTGGGACTAGGAAAGATAAAGTGTAGTAAGCGGAGATAATAAATTGAGAAATCTTCGAGACACGCGCGATGCTTTGGTTTCGGACGGCAAAGTCCCGAAATGGTGGTGAGTTTGCCCTTGGAACAAAAAGTCGATTTCAAGGTCTCTTAGTTGCTGAGCCAAGGGATTATCAACAGCAAAAGGAGCCACCATGGAAACACCATTGCGAACCCTCAACGACCCTGAAGCACCAGTCCTTAGTACCGGGTTTATGAAATCATTCAGCTAATCAGTTCCAAACCTCATCAGATACTAACAATGAACTTGGTTAAGAACTCATGGCGGTTGAATCTTCATGACCAAGCACTGAATCCTCAGCGCTTCTTCAGTTTTCCCAGCTCGTTCAGAGCCGGTCACTGAGCTCAGCACACCTTCGCCGCGCCGCGCTGCTCCACTCCAGCGTCGACGTAGCCGTAGCTCCGCCGAGCTCGCCGCGGATTGGGAAAGGCGGGGCCGGACACGGGAGGCTTCGCAACGGGACTTCCGAAGCAGCAGTACAAACCAGTGATAACTACACTACTTATCTTAAGAGTGATCAACGACAAACCATTGCTATGGCTAAGTGTGAACCAGCGGTAGTTGACCCAAACCATTGCTAGGGATAAGTGGTAGTCGATCACTACTCTTCGTAGCATGGTAACCATTGTAGCCATTTTGATTATCCCGGTTGGCCAAACACCTGGGTGTTTGGGGTTAACTCATTGACGATGTAGCTGGTCACGAGGTAGCCACGACTGGTAGCATGGGGATGGCTTGGCTGGACGAACTCCATGAGTGGCAAGACCTGCTGAATTCATGGGCTTTCCTGGTTTCCTGGTGATGCTTTTGATGTATCAGACGCTGGTTGTACCCCCAAACTTGAAGTGAACACAACCAGGGTGTCAGCCACGGTAGATACAACGATCGCAGCTGTTGGCTGGTGCGAAAACGAATGTGCTATGCTGCTGTATAGCACACTGTATGGCTATCTTGGCGGGCATCACCCAGCGATGAGCATCAAGGACAACACCACTTCAGGTTAATCTTCTCCCTCCCCTTGGGGGTGTCCACATGTTTGCTGAATCTCATTGTCATGTAGAAAGTTGTTGATCCATTATTGGTACCCGAAGCTTCACCTTAGTCCCTTAGTCCCTACACCAGGCGGATCCTTAACCTGGATCCATTCCACCATTCGAAACGTGGCGGTCCCAGGTTTCCAGTCCTTTGATTTCGACATTTCCATGATGGAGATCCAGACGGCCTCAAGAGTTCTTGTACACAACATGGTGAAACAGGTATGGTTGTGGATCAAATCCACAGCTATCCCCGACTGGACAAATGATAACCTGGGTAAAAGGTTTATAACCACCAGCTCACTGGAGCGAATTCGATGGCCTCATTCTTTGCCACTAGGGGATGCTGATTGGCCATTGATTCAGAATTGGATCATGCGACATTTGCCATGGAATCCAGGTCTCGTTTATTGAACAGGGTACGAAGATTTCGAGCATTCACCACGACCAGCAGTCTGATTCAAGCATCAAGCCCTTTGTGACTTGGAGATCTTGCAGATGTAGCCACTGCATCTCACCGATTTTCGAGCAAGTGATGGTTCCAAAGTACCACCTGGCAACAACCACCTGGTTGCCCACAAGCTTTACCCCTGGTGATTTCCAATGCAGGTGCTGAGGTCATTGACATGCCCAGGCGGCGATGACAACCAGTGCTACGCCCATGTCGGTGACCCCGG
Source organism: Symbiodinium kawagutii (assembly GCA_009767595.1). NCBI lineage: Eukaryota > Dinophyceae > Suessiales > Symbiodiniaceae > Symbiodinium > Symbiodinium kawagutii. The sequence continues at coordinate 74,288 of VSDK01018103.1, forward strand.
CGTGCGGCAGCTCAGGGCGGTGGCTGGTGTGCCAGGGGTGCCTGGAGGTTCAGGGGGTGCGAGTTGTGAGATGGTCCTATGGCGAGCTCGGGAGCTGCCACCAACCAATGGCTAAGAAGAAATGGTTGGATGAATACCCATTGTTCATGGTGGTTAGTAGATGTTCATAGTGGTTCATCGATGATTGATACGTCATAAGTCATAACCAATGGTTAAGTATAGTTGACTGATGGTTGACTCACTGGGTGATAGTAGCAATTGGGGATTTACCAACTGGCGAGCTCGGTCATGACCCGATATACCAATGAGATGGGCTGTGCTGGGCTAGTGATCTGACCCACAGATGTGAGTGTTTGAGGGAGCAATAGATCATATTGAATGAGGATTGATCACTTGCTTGATGGCTATTGGGTTCTTATGGATTCTTGGTAATTGATGATCGATTACTCGAAGATGGATTGATGATTTCGAAGCACTTTTTTCTTCGAGCCTTCCATGAATCAAGCACTATCAGCAAGCTTGTTTCAAAATGCAGCAACAGGATGAACAAGCTTCTTAATGTTGGTTTCTGATTAGTATCTACCTGTTGGTTTCATCTATTTTCATTACTTTAGGGGGGTTTCACTAATCAGAAACCAACATTAGCCAGCTTCTCAATGGTAAATCAGATGAACAGCTGGCTTCTTAACCACTAGCATCACCACCATTCACCACTCATCACCTCACGCTGTCATCTCGAGGTCCTATGGCAATGTCCCCGGCCTCGGCCT
>VSDK01018103.1:90855-93355 GCA_009767595.1 Symbiodinium kawagutii
TACATACATTACATACATTACATACATTACATACATTACATACATTACATACATACATACATTACATTACATTACATTACATTACATTACATACATACATACATACATACATACATGCACATATACATATACATATACATATACATGTACATATACATATACATATAGATATACATTTACATTTGCATTTACATTTACATATCAATGAATGACCAAATATGTAAATGTGTATATATATATGTATTTATATGTATATATGCGTGTGTACAGACAAACATACATCCATACATTTACAGAGTAGATAGATAAATACACGAACACATTCAGAAGCAGACATACGTACAACGACGCACGCGGACGTACAATCAAATATGTATGCAAAATAGGCACACCCCCCTTACTTGCAAATGCATGACTTGCAGTGAGTGGAAAGTGATATGACTTCGTTTCCTGGCAGCCATTTGCGAGTGATTCCGGGGCCCGAGTGATTCATGTCTTACGTCGATGGACAGCAGTATCAAACACGTTCGTTGGTTGATTATCCTCGTAGGTTATTGCAGTTGCCTATTAGGGATTGTCACCTGAGTCAGTTATGATCATCTGTTGTTCCTCAAGCCATAGGGGTACCCCCAAATGATCCAATTTTAACTATTTTTGGCCATAACCCAACCATTTTTTGGGTCCCGAATTTTAAGAAAACCTCATCTGAATTATCAGGGAATCACTCACAGGGACAGGTTTGATTTTCTGACCATTTCTGGATACCGATTGAATCACCGAAGTGCAAGAGTTGCTTGGGATCGCTCACCTGCTTCACCCTGACGTCATGACATCTTCCATCATCTTCCTATCGATTTTGTTTAGTCGGTAGCACTCCATGATCCACTTCCAGCCTGGGGCTCGTTTGTTTTGCTGAAATATCATCAGCACCGAAGCGAACGGCTTCAGCTGTAGCAATCGCCTCAGTTTTTTTTTCCGGGTTGCTGTTGCAAGCTGGGGAGGAGAAAACCAGTTGTGATTGAATGATAGTTGTATGTACTCTACCAGAACTGGCTCCTAGTTCTAAACCAAGTGAGCTAACTGGGGGGCCCTACCTTGTAGATCACCAATGGATCCCTTTGAAACCAAGGGATTGGAGGATGTACGAGTACACCGCGCAGTGCGTCCCCAGTGACGTTTGCTCCGTTGATGTCGCCGGAGCAACCAAGGGATTGAAAGGCACCGTTCCCACTGGGGCAGTGGCACCGTGTTGGGTTCGCACTGAGACGCTGTTTGTCCCCTGTTTTTTTTTACCAGCCAAAATCAACTGGGTGTGGGTCAAAACCCTGTACCGCTGGTTTCCCATCATTAAGCAGCTCGTTTTCCTTATAAAATGATTGGTTATTGCTGGTAAATATGGACCCATAGCTAACTGGAAAACCGCAGATTTCTGAAGTCACGCAAGTTGTTCTGGCTGTTGGGAGGGAGCAAGGCTAAGAGCTCCCAGGAGGGGTTCAGCCAATGCGAGCAGCAAGGGGCCCACGTTGCAGTGAAGCCCACCACTGCACCGAAACGTGCACGGACCGGGTCAAGGCTTGATCCTGATGGTAAATCCCACTGGAATAAAACCAATAGTTATTCAATGTTTGAACAATTGGTTCACTTTTCCCAGTAATAAAAGATGGTTGGTTGATGAACTCGTAGGAACTAATAGTGTTTAACCACCAGCTGCAGAAAAGCAGAATCCCCTCAGATGAATTCACTCTGACACCACTGCGCCGTGCCAGCTACCTATCCCGTGGTGCTGCAAATCTTGAATCGCAACGCTGGCGACATGCTATACGCCGGCACTGGCCCCATCGGAGACTGCCTCAAGGTGAGGGAAGTTGCTGAAGAAAGGAGCTGGGGCCAAGGAGCATAGGTATGTAGATGCATATTTATATGCATATAACATATGTATTTATATCTATTTAAATAAATATAAATAAATATATATATATATATATCTATATCTATATCTATACATACACACACGCATACGGTATGTATCTATACTCACCCATACTTACATAAACATGGATAGACATATGAATATGAGTCGGTTTGTATATAAGACTGATAGAAAGATAGATGGATCGAATTGTAAAATTGTCCTCTGTTAAAATGGGTGCATGCATCAATAGGGCAAGACCCGAAAACCATCCAAACATCTTCACGCTTGATAGGGATACCACCAATTTTTATTGGCACACCATGGCTATGGAAAATCCCTTTCGCACGTGCACCAATGGCAATGACCATCAGTGATTGTCGCTTTTTTTGCCTGAGACTAGCTAGATCCTTGAGGCAATATGGGTCTACTTGATGCTGCAAGGGGGCTATTGTATCCCATGAAGTGCGAATTAATAAATCGTCACGAGTCCCCAATACTATTGACTGACCATCATGATTGGCTTGGAAGTCATAGACGGACAGACGGACAGACAGACAGATAGATAGATTGGATAGATAGGTAGATAGA
>VSDK01018103.1:98355-101357 GCA_009767595.1 Symbiodinium kawagutii
TTAGGCGTTGGGCGTATATGTACACGTATATGGATAAATACATGTATTTTGTTTTACATATATACGTATGTGTCTATACACACATATTTTCACACACCCACATATATATATATATATGTATTTAGATATAGATAAATAAAGATATATATATATATATGTACACATGCGCACATATATCTCTCTGGATACTGGTATCGATCTACAATTTGATCTCCCAAATCTTCGCGGTAGAAAGCGGACGGCCTCGGCGATGGATCATTTGCCACATCATTCGCCGTCGGATTTTGACCTGGTAATTTCTACAATTAATGAAATGACTATGACCAACAGCAATGATATAATGTAATATGTAGTCATCACAGCGATTTAAATCACATTTCAATTTGTGATTGTAATGTGAAGACAATGATAAAATGACTATGACCAACACCAGCAGCAACATGATGAATTCTTCCATGCGCAGCTTTGCTGATAGATTGGGGCAGATACAAGTTCAGTTGGTGAATTCACCAACGCCTTTGAGGAATGTGCGAGCTGAGAGTCGTAACAAGAATGCCGACATCAGAGTATTCGAGAGAACAATGTTTCCCAGATGCTCCATTGGTAAAGTTACCTGCTATCAACAACAAGTCTATTGAGTTTTCATAGGTGGATTTGATGACAGCGTCATGACTTATCTGGGGTTCACCCAGTAGCTGTTCTCCCCTGGCTGGTTCTTCTGCAACTTAGCAGTGTTCGGGTGTCTGATGACACTTGCTTGTTGTCACCAGTAGTGCTTGAGGTAGCATCAGGATGTTCATGTGACATGATTGCGGAAGGTTGTTGTCTACCACTAAGCATCATTCTTCAAGATGAATGGATGCCGTTTACTGTTTCCCCTGTGGTATCTCAGAAAGTCTTCTATGCACGCTGAGGCATGTTGTACGTAGCTTGGCCGAGATACAGCCGAACGGTCAGTTGCTATCGCTGTTGGCAGCAGAGGTCTTCGTTGTTGTTTGTCAACTTTTGGTGCCTGTTTTTCTTGGAGTTTATAGTTGCAGTTGTACTGTAGAAGTTGTCTTGGCAACAGTGGCCAGTATTATCAGGATCGTCATTCTCCTTCTCATTGCTTGCAGTAGTCATTGTTGTGACGGAGGTCATCCTCTGCCTAATCATTCTTTTACAGGTTTTATCCTGGTTGTTGCCAATCTCTTCTCAACCAAACCCCATTGTCAGGTTCTTCACTCACAATTTTGAAGCTACCATCATGCAACTAAACATTAGTCAACCCTAGTCTACATAGCTCATGGGTGTAGAACAAATCTATCCTACACATCAACCTGATTCTAGAGATTCTTCACAGTTGTTTTTCAAGTATTGTATATATGGTGAATTGTGAGAACAGGAGACCCCCAACATGGACGGTTTATTACTGTGAAGGGTTAGTAAACGATGATTTGGGGGTTATGACAGCTGAAGCCATCAATTTGCCATGGGGTAGTCCACCCACTTGTGCTTCATACTCGAGGCTGGGTCACACATATCCCAAAGGGTCACTGGCATCACATGGGTATGGGGGTCAAGATTATTAACCCCCAATATGGCCAGTCAAAATGGAACTCTATTGTAAACCATTGTTGTTTTGGAGTACCACTTATGTGGCACATAGCCACATATCGGGGGTCGAAAGTGATTATATATTGATAAACCCTCAATAAGATGCTAAAGAGACACCGGAATCAATTATTGCGCCCCACCCTTGTAGGCTGCCCCTGGGCCTACCAACCCTCATCTTTTTAATTTTCATCTAGTTGCCAAGCTAGCCATCGTCACCTACCCGTGGTCTCAAGTGGTAAAAAACAACTCTTTGCACAGATTGACTTTGCAGGATGGGGAAAGATAATGGAAATTTTGTTGTCATCATCAGCCAAGCATTGACCATCCATTGATCAAGGCGTGTCTGCTATAACCAATCACAATCTAATGTTTGAATCTACGCAATTCTCTTCATGATATATATTTGTTAATCATGCTTCAGAAGCGTCAACCAACACGTTCTATTCAATCTAAGAACGACTAATCATATTAGTCTATGATGCTTTGATCCTCGTAAACTTTCACCGTTGATCATCATCATCATCATCATCATCATCATCATCATCATCATCATCATCAACATCATGATCATCACCATCATCATCATCATCATCATCATCATGATCATCACCATCACCTCATCATCATCATCATCATCATCATCATCATCATCATCATCACCATCACCATCACCATCACCATCGCAATCACCATCACCATCACCATCATCATCATCGTCATCGTCATCGTCATCATCATCACCGCCATCGTCATCGCCATTGTGATTGCCATGGTCATCGCCATGGTCATTGCCATCGTCATCGCCATGGTCATTGCCATCGTCATCGCCATCGTCATCGCCATCGTCATCGCCATCGTCATTGCCATCGTCATCGCCATCGTCATCGCCATCGTCATTGCCATCGTCATCCCCATCGTCATCGAAATCGTCATCGCCATCGTCATCGCCATCGCCATCGTCATCGCCATCGTCATCGTCATCGTCATCATCATCATCATCATCATCATCATCCTCATCATCCTCATCGTCATCGTCATCTCATCGCCATCGTCATCGCCATCGCCATCGTCATCGCCATCGTCATCGTCATCGTCATCATCATCATCATCATCATCATCATCCTCATCATCCTCATCGTCATCGTCATCTCATCGCCATCGTCATCGCCATCGCCATCGTCATCGCCATCGTCATCGTCATCGTCATCATCATCATCATCATCATCATCATCCTCATCATCATCATCATCATCATCATCATCCTCATCATCATCATCATCATCATCATCATCCTCATCATCATCATCATCATCATCATCATCATCATCGTTATCGTCATCGTTATCGTCATCGTCATCAACATCGCCATCGCCATCGCCATCGCCATCGCCATCGCCATCGCCATC
>VSDK01018103.1:103027-116628 GCA_009767595.1 Symbiodinium kawagutii
CATCGCCATCGCCATCGCCATCGCCATCGCCATCGCCATCGCCATCGCCATCGCCATCGCCATCGCCATCGCCATCGCCATCGCCATCGCCATCGCCATCGCCATCGCCATCGCCATCGCCATCGCCATCGCCATCGTCATCGTCATTGTCATCGTCATCGTCATCGTCATCATCATCATCAACATCATCATCATCATCATCATCATCACCATCATCATCATCAGCCACTATATACTGTACTTTTGGTTATGGTCCTCGATACTTAAGCAGATTACTACACGAGGATGATGGAACCGTATTTGATTCTATGTTCGTCATGCTTGGTAGCAAACAACACCCTGAATGTTTAGTTGATCACCATTTTCCACAAACAAGTGCCACTGTTGAGTTTTGCAGACTGGCTATATGCCAGCGATATCCCAGTTATTAGCCAATCACCACAATCACTTTTCGCCATCAATAGTAGCGGATCATTATTATCAATCATGAAGCATTTTTATCATAGATACCATTGTTTCAGTTATATCCCAGTTGCATCCAAGTCATGACCAATTATCAATCATCATTCATCATAGCCTTTCACAATTTATCATTTTATCAATCATCATTCATCATAGCCTTTCACAATTTATCATTTTATCAATCATCATTCATCATAGCCTATCACAATTTATCATCATTTCCAAAGATCACCATCAATCAGCTAGCTATGCATTAGCCATGCGCTCCTGCATCGCCGGGAGGCGTAACCACTATCGTTGTAGTGCTTCATTCTTCGCCCAGACGCGCCTCGTAACGCGAGGTCTTCAAGAACAAGTTCTGGATCAATCACCAGCACGCCATGAACATCACAGGTGAGGGGAGAGGAGGCTGAAGGGTCTGAGGAGATGTATGATGATGATGATGATGATGATGATGATGATGATGATGATGATGATGATGATGATGACGATGACGATGACGATGACGATGACGATGATGATGATGATGATGATGATGATGATGATGATGATGGTGGCGATGATGGTGATGATCAACAGCCATGGCTAACAAGCGGATTCACGTTGGGAGAAAATCACCGACAATAGGGTACATTTGTTTGATGAGGATGATTAATTTCATGGTGAATTTGATGGCTAACAGATCCTCAACATTGATCAAATAGCTCATGAATAGTTGATGGTTGGTGACTAAGTTGGTGATTGTACTCGGAACGACTTACGATGTTGCTGGTTAAGTAAGTCCTTGCCAGTGGGTTTCAGCTCGTTGAGGGGCTGATTTCTCGGGATTTACCAAAATTCAGAACCAGCTTTCCGTGCAAAGTGCTATGCTTGAAACCAATCATCAATCAGCATCAGTTTGCATCAATTCACCATCAACCATCATAACACAACCCACTATTAATCGCTATGAATCTTTACTGTAACTGGCATCAACCAACATTGTCCGCTGCGTTATAAACTACTGACATTAGAGGATTAGCAATCATACTCATACTATTGTTTGGCAGCCAGTCAATTGTCGTACATCGTGCCACTCGGCCGTTTAGATCCAGGATGGGTCTAGCTTGCCATAGCTGCTAGACCAAAGTCATTAGAGACCCTATGATTGTGGAAACCAATGGTTTATTTCTGGCTACTTCGCTATTTTAGCTAGTAAGAGTTACATATTGATTAATCAATCGCACAAGTTATGCATTGGCTATGTTAGATGAACAATAGCCAACCCCAATAGATAAAGTCTGGTGAAAGATCAATCAGCCTACGCTGAATTAGTTGGTTGATGACAGTTGAGGTTGGTTGGCGAACCGGAAAATCCGTGGAGGAATGATGGGTACACAGTTGGGAACAGAAAAGCCAGCGTTTGGTTGATGGCTCATCCTATTGCTTTCGAAAGACTACGCATGAAATCGTCATGAACTCACCATCATGATCTAACCATCATGAGTGAATGATCATGAGTCATTTCTAACCATCATGCATCATCATGAAGCATTCCCTGATTGACCAGGGTTGATGGTCATCAGCCAATATGGCTTTGTCCATCAATGTTGGTACCTACTGACCATCCAATACTACTTATATATTATCAAGAGGGAAACCAACCAGCAACAGGGGTACGCCATTTTGGGACAAACGCAAATAGTTGTTTACCATCATTCTTGTCTATTCTCCCCAATATTGAACGCTATTAACCGCAAGTCACCACCGTTTATGGACAAACCCATATGTTCACGTCGAAAAACAGGGGTGCCCCGAAATCATCCAGTTTACAAACCGTTTATAGGTCATAAACCAACCATAACTTGGGGGTTCCCTGACTTGAGAACCCCCCACATCATGGTTAATCATCATTACAAAGCCACTTCAAACACCATGAATCGCTCGGACGGGGCATAGATTTCGCGGCGCCGCGCGGAGCCCAAGGGTTTCCGTTTCCGTGAACCTGGGTGACCAGGCTGTATTTCATCAACGATGATGGAAACTGACTTATGTAAGCATGATGAATATCATTGAAACTGCTACTTCTTATGGAAACTGATACTTATTCAGTATGTATGATATTTTTCCATCATGTATCTATTGAATATGTATGAAACATCCAAAATGTTCATCCATACGAGTAAATGATCATGAACGACTCATGAACTAATCCTGATCCTGAATAAATCATCAGATTTTAAGGAAAGCTGATCATGCATTATGCATCTTAATCCACATGTTCGTGCACAATATGTTTCGTGAAGATCATGTAGATGAAGCATTTTTAATTGAACCAACTAGTAATCCAACAGACATTTGTTTGGAACCATGTTCTGCATGATAAAAAGGATGGCATCCACCAGAAATTTGTTGGGAACCCCAGCTTCGAAAACTGCGGCCCATCAGACTACGACTTGGCCATGGAGAAAGCTCAGCGTCAGAAGGATGTCACTTGACAGCGGCTGTAAACAGCTGGTCTTGTGCTGATTGTTTACAGTAGTGGTTAACCAACCAATGGTTATTATCTTTATCATTACTGATAGTTTTTTACTATTCATGATTACTGTTTATTATCACCAACTTTACTATTGTCATCATTATTTATTCATCATTAGCATTATTTGTTTTGATCGGTATTCATTATTACTTGTTCTTAATAGATAATCTTTGTTTGTTATTGTTCTTGTTACTTGTTTTTTCCCATCATCCATTATTCTATTGTTACTATCCTGATTATCATATTGGTGTTCTTTGGTGTTGACTCGCTGTTGATAGGACTAGGGATAAGCAACAAGAATAGTGAATATAGTAATGACCGAAATGCAGTACCCTTTGGTAGTCCGGCATGGCAATGGAAATCACCAGCTTTTTCATCATACAGGAAACCCTGGGAAACCAGCCATTTCTATGGTGGATACTAGAGGCAATTGATGATATCATATGATATAATGAATCCAAGAGGGCAAGTCTACAGTGATGACAAAATCAATGCTATTTTTGCAGTACAGGCTGTTTCAGCAGAGCTGAAGGGTACCCGGGTATCCACTCATTGAGTAATTGATATGAATGTGATGATGATGATGATGATGATGATGATGATGATGATGATGATGATGATGATTGCGAATTCTTATTTCTGCAATTGTCGGAATCATTCAAAGCTGATATTGATTGAATTCTGATCACTGTCTAGTCATTGTGTTGTGATGATTGCTATGACCGCAATGATGGTGGATACTATATTCAAATGCTGTTCAAATAATGTTGGTTGATGATGTTTATTCTGATTGACGTTGATTTATGATTGGGACTGGCTTGCTTTGGTAGTGCAAGTCGATGGCTAACGAGCAAATAATTGCCATGAATTCCTGAACAAAGCATTACTTATTAGCTGTGTGTTATTCAGGGGTTATATATTTGACATCAAACACTTATAATTGATTTCTAGGGATATCTGTTGAAAACCCCTTTGAAGAGTTGTTTGACATCAACACAAGTCACGGTGACAACATGTCAACTGCTATGCCACCTGGCTTTCTCGGGAGTAGATGTTATCGTCGTCATGGGACCAGCTTCGTTAGATGAATCGATGAGATGCATGTGCATAGGAAATGTGATGGTTTCTTAAACTAGGGGTACCCCCAAGTCATCAACTAGTAGGCAATTTTTGTGGTAGTAAACCATCTATTGTTTTGGGGTTCCCAATGGCATGAGAAACTACCATGTGGCATATAACATGTATGTAGATATATCTGGGTGGGTCACAGCCACAAAGTTAGAGATGTTTTGGGTGCTTTGAGGGTAAAAATTGATTCACCATATCCTACCGGCCTACCGGAATGAACATGAGGACCTATTCAAGATGGGGGACCCCCCAAAATGGTTGGTTTACTACTATGAATGCTTAATAAACTGGATGATTTGGGGGTATCCCTATTTTGAGAAACCACCACATGCCATCAAGATATGTTTACTTACATTATGCATTGGAATATACATATACAGTACATGTACATCCACCAAATATGGAACCTTCTAGACAGACACATGCGATAGTTTTGATCCTGACACCCATCAGGAATCTTTGCCATGCCATTGAGCATGGCAGCTGCAAGAGTTCTGGAGTGCCCAAACTCACCTGCCATATCATCATGCAGTTTCAAATCACTTATTTCTGAAAAGATTTGTTGGACCCTAACACTTGAAGGTTTTCATTTCCAAGGATGCCGAAGTTTTCAAGGGTTCAAATTTCAAGGTTTTCATTTTGAAGAAGAACTTCTTTCAAACTCATGTTTGTTGGCCTTCAGGGTTTTGTAGGTCCTCAGGATTGAGTCATGCTTTGTATGCCCGCTCCCAGACAAAAGTCAATTTCATTGCCTGGGACACTCCAAACGATAAGAACCTCCACGCATGTTTTTGCGATGATTGTGCGCCGCGAAACACACCCTAACCCCTTGTCGTCAGCTAATGGGCTGTAAGAAACTCTAAATGAACAGCCGGGCGAGCAATCCTATAACAATCAGTTGCAGACAGGTTTTGGCCTTTTTCCATGGCTCAGTCTTGTTCAAAACGCACTTGTTGCTGGTGGTTTGACGATGTTGGATCTACAAGATCTCACTTATGACACCCGCAACGTGGCTACCCTCAAGGCCTTACAAGTGTACGGCAAACCACCAGTTATGGTAGACGCAACGATCGTAGCCACCAGATCTAACCAGGGTGGTACCAGCTGATAGCACTTAATAAAACCACAGCTGGGGAAGAGACTAACAAAACTACTGGTTATATCACCGGTGATGGTTCCCCAATCGATCCTGTCTATACAAGCGGATGAAGACGTCAATCAGCAGAGCTGTTTGCTAGCCACAGCCGATGAAAAGCGGCTGGCGGCGCAATAAACAATTCTCTTCGTTGAAAGTATTATTTTCTTTGAAACACATCGTAAACCAATATCGCGCCGAAGTGCGAATTCTTGTTGCTTCTCATCCAACTGGTTGTTTCTCAAATTTTTCGGGGTTCCCTATTTTCAGAAAGCACCAACTCGCCTATTGATACACTCAACCAGCTGTTGATCGACCCTTGCCGGATTGCAACTGTCCAGCGCTCAGTTGGAAGACCTGATGAACTACCCTATGCCCAAGGGATCCGAGCCAGTGGTTGCAGCTGCCCCTGCTCCTCCCCCTACGGTGCGCCGGGACGTGGGCTTGGTACCAGCAGGGTGTCGGTTGGGAGAGGTCAGGAGCCAGGTGAGCCCAAGAAGCCTTCGAAAGGGCCGCCCTTAAAGGGGGGGTGCTACCAGGAGGGTTCTAACCAGATGCCGGGTTTAGAATCATCATCAACTGTTGTAGGGGTTATCAAATGCAGCGGCAGTTCCAGTGATTGGAAACAGAAACAGATCCACCCTCCTTTTTTGGGTGAATCGCTGGGATTCCACCAGCATCAAAACAATGTTTGTTCCTTAAAATGGTTGATTCAACTTCTAGGTACGACAAGGGTTGTTCCGGCCCATAGACCATTGCAACAACGGTTGGGTGGTTGACCCTCGCATCACTGTCGAACCACCCAATGGTTATGGGTTGTTGAAGCTACTGTCGCCATCGTCGAACTGCGGTTCTTGGGGATCGCTCAGGATACGCTGCGGTGCTGAGGGTTCTTGACTGATTCCAAGTGGGTGTTTCTTAGGACTGGGAACCCCCAAAAGTGATTTTAGGGTCCGCTCTTCTGAGAAACACCCCAGTCTTCCCTTAGTTTTAACCCGAGTATTCCCCAACTGACAGTAGCTGGTAGCAAGCCTGAGCCGAAGCCTGCGGTTGGAGCTCCCGAATGACACAGCTGATCGCCCAAGGAACCCAGCCATCCCATGGCGAGCCCATGGGGTAGCCCTTCCTGGTCTCAGGGCTTTGACTTGGCCGAAGTCATTGGCGACATCGGCAAGTTGCTGTCGCATGACTTGGAAAAGAAAGATGTCGGGGCCGAGGACGGGGTGGGGGCGGCTGTGAGGAGCTCCAGGGGTGGGTAGTAACTATTGGCTAGTGCTAGTACCATTATAATACCGTTGCTGTAACTAGTGGCTAGTAACAATAGCTAGTAACTAGTAGCTAGTAACTAATTGTTAGTAACTAGTGACTAGTTGCTGTTGCTGGTCTTGTTATTGTTGTCGCCGAAGAAACAGCAGCCATACGGAAAAAGACAGACACAAACACACTAGCAACAAGAACAACACGACAACTGTTACTCGGCTGGCACGCAAATGGTAGTGTCCAAGTTGTCCAAGACACTTGTTGTGCGGATTGGTTCAAAGTGGTTGTGTGAGCGTCTTGTCACCGCAGCCGCTGCAACGTTGGGGGGTTGGTAGGGAGGTCGGTTGATTGGTGGATAGATGATACAGGTAGGTAGGTCCTCATACGTGGATTGACTGTTGGATATAATTAGGCCAGCATGTTGGTTGTTTCGTTTTGGGTGTCGTGGTGGAGGTTGTTGGGCAGCAGCAGCTGCTGCCGTTGTTCTTGCTGTCGTCCTCCTATGTGATGACATACTTCATTTCATGTCATCGTATGTGGTCATATATCGACGTTTGGATCCGATTTTGTCAACAGATTTAGAACCCTGGTCTTTCCATATGTGAAAAACAACTTCCAGGCATGCTATGGTCCTTTCCAGGCAGTTGGAACCAACCGGTAAGGTAGGCATGTTTTGCTGTATGGGAGGTATCCAACCATATCCAAATATAGGGCCATGAAACGATAGGCAATGATTATCAATCAACTATGGTCGTTCTGGTACAGCCAGGGGCGTTGGGAGATGGGCGATCAGCACTGCATCAGTTTCGGCCAAGCATCAAGGGATATCCAACTGGCCATCCAACAGATTGACAGCAAGACTTTCATTGTCGAATGAATAGCCGAACTATCACATTGTAGCGCATACTGAGAATGGCTAATGTGGGTATGGATCAATACAATGTAGGTACCCATGTATACCAAAATTTGGAGAGGTGAGCATACCAAGAGCCAAATGATTGGCTGATTTCTTTGGGATGCCCTCACAGAAAGGATATAAATGTCCAGTTGACCTTAAAGGTAATACTGATACTCCTGACACATTGCTCATCATCATCATCATCATCATCATCATCATCATCATCATCAGCATCATCATCATCACCATCATCATCATCATCATCATCATCATCATCATCATGACCATCACCAGCATCATCATCATTACCGTCGTCATCATCATCATCATCATCATCATCATCACCATCATCATCATCATCATCATCATCATCATCATCATCATCATCATCATCATCATCATCACCACAAAGCATTCCTTTTTTCGCGTGGTAATGGCAGTAGTGCATCACTATCCATCTAGGACTTTGAACCACCACGGGGCGGCTTGGTGACCAAGCGTCCTTGGCCTCCCAGGAGGTGCAAGACAAGGTGGATGAGGCGAGGGGCTGGTGAGGCGACCTGCGTCCTGGGCAACCCTAAGGGTCTATGGGAAGCCCAAGTTATGGTTAATAATGGTTGACAGTAGGGAATGGTAGCCAATAATGATGGTTCAACAACTACTAGTTGGTTGCTGACTCTAAAGGATCAATCAACTGGATGATTTGGGGGTATCCCTATTTTGAGAAACACCCACATAACTTCTGACAGGAAAAACTGACATGATCCCAATTCTTGTGGAACCACGGCAACCGTTAGAAGTCTTGAAACGTACCAAGGGAGCGACTTGTGGTCCATTTTCTGTCAGCCATCCAGCAGCTGGCAGCGCTCAACAATTCTGAGCCAGAGGCATGCGTGTGTACTGACATGTATGAATACATACACACACACATATATATATATATTTGTTTTTTACAATTATTTTTTAGATGTAAAAATATATGTAATGTAATGTAATGTAATGTAATGTAATGTAATGTAATGTAATGTAATGTAATGTAATGTAATGTAATGTAATGTAATGTAATGTAATGTAATGTAATGTAATGTAATGTAATGTAATGTAATGTAATGTAATGTAATGTAATGTAATGTAATGTAATGTAATGTAATGTAATGTAATGTAATGTAATGTAATGTAATGTAATGTAATGTAATGTAATGTAATGTAATGTAATGTAATGTAATGTAATGTAATGTAATGTAATGTAATGTAATGTTGTATGTATCTAAGTATTTATGTATGTACATATACACATAAATCTAAATATATAAAAGTAGTTGTATTTATGTATTTTTATATTTATATATTCTATATATACGCACAGAGCTATAATTTCCTACCAAACATCTGAAAAATGCATGGATGAACATCCCAAGATCAAGTATTTTCAACTACAGCCACACATGACCTTCACGAGCGCATGGCATGGACAAGCATTTGCTGCCCTCTCTGGGCCACGCTGAAATATCTTTCAGGAACTGTGCGCGATTAGCCAGAAAGGTGCAGCAATAGCTCTGTAAATTCGTCAATGCTAGTGATTCTAATGATTCTAGTGATTCTAGTGTAGTCATTCTAGTGATTCTGCACCGACAGAAGCTATTCCATTGAATTCACATTAATTAATGAGCCTAATGTTGGTGTTATTCCTAGTGTAGTCACCAACATTTCGCTTGGTCTACAGAAAGAAAAAGACGCCAGTTCGTCCAGCAAAGTTGAGAAGCACCATCCTTTTTGAGGGACTCCTCGATGCAATGAGAGATCCATGCTGGAAGGCGCCCCCACAGAAACCATGGGCCGCTGTGGACATAGCCCACCGGAGGTATTAGATGATGGGTTGAAGGGGGGGGTTTGACAATGTGAGGTTGAGCAACTCATGATGCTCGTTCATGTTTAAGTGAACCTTATGGTTACCTAAACTGGCGGGTGGTTTTAAGCATTTTTTATTTTTCCTAGTAATCATTAACAAATGGTTGATTGACAAGCATATTTTTCATAGGGGTGGTTCAACCACCAACCAGTAAATCAATTTCCTGGTACCAGAAATGGCTCAGTGGATTGGAGGTCGAGGACGATCTCAAGAAGGAGCAAGAGGAGAAGCAGGTGCACTTGGGGAAGTTGGAACGGTGAGCAGGTTGGTAATGTTAACCCAGGGTCAATAAACTCCTAATGGTTGGTAATGTTGGTAATGGTTAGTAATGGTTGGTAATGTCAACATCAATGATTAGTCATGATTCATAAACTAATGGTTAGTATTGGCAATTTTAACCAGGTAATGGTTGGTAATAAACTCCTGGTCAAGATTACTGGTTTAGTACAGGGCACCAACTAGTCAAGCAATGGGTAGCAATTCGGTGGCGAGTGAATGTTTAGCATTGTTTAGAGCCGGTTAGTATTGCTTATGAACTGTCACTAAACAATGGTTGACGGTCAGTAGCGGATTGGTAGTGAATAGTAAGGCTCGGTCCGGGCTAGCAACAGTCAGGAATGGTCTTTCTGCAGTGCCTTTTTAAACATTGATACTAGGTGATAATCAGCAGAAACGACCACCACCGCCAGCAGGCACAAGAACAGACGCTATCCTTGCGAGCCCTGAGAAAGAGACTTGTTGGTTAATTGTTGATGTGGGCGTGATAACCTAGCTGTTTATTGATAGGACTTATAATATCCCATGAAACCGGACTAGAGATGATCACCACAAACGTGTGGTCCTTTGGCGATGATAGGCAATCATTCCATGACATCAATCATATCAACCACCATTCATTATGATAGATTCCTCTATGAATATGATTCACAGCTGACAGTGTTATCATTTGCTATTGTCCATGAAGCATCCTCAATCATCACATCTTTGTTCTCAGACCATTCTCATCAATGATTTTTGAACGTGACTACTACTGATCATCAGATAATCAGAAAATTCTTGCTACTTTATTCTCATGACTTTTCAGATAATCAGACCATTTTCATTCACTTGATCAATGGTACCCACAAAAAGGCTAGTGATGACACATATGGTTACTCACCATTCACTAACTTATACCCATTAATTATAGATCACCTGCAACCAAGTAGCCTGTTACAGATTTTCAACTATGACTACTAAGCCATGGTTGGCAACAACTTATCAGTTCTTAGCTCGGTCAACTAATAGGGTTACTAAGCCTACAGAGTGGCACCTCAAACCTTATGGGTTGGTTTGCAACCCACAAAGTTGTATATTTGTCTCTACCATAAATGGTAGTTACCCTACTTGACAAACCTAAGTTGAGCATTCGTAACCCTCATAGTCAACGAAATCAAACTTTATTAGTCATTATCATTGTTCATCATCATTCACCATAGTGAGCTATTCTAAGCTGCCTATCCTGTATAACTATAACCCCATTATTAAGCTTGCACCAAAGTTATAACCTAAGTTACCCATCCCTCGGGGTTACCGCTCGGTATCACCATCACCGGCGCTGCGGAAAACCGCGCCCGCTCGTGTGAGGCGAAGATGGCCGCGGCGGCAAAGGAGTTGAAAGAGTACGAGGAGCGAAGCATCGAAGCGGCGATGGCTACTGTAGAGGATGGTTTATCTATACAGTTGGTAGTTGACAGTGGTTAATAGTGGTTAATAGTGGTTAATAGTGGTTAACCAACATATATCATCATGAACAAGTAATGTTGGTTTCTGATTAGTATCTACCTGTTGGTTTCATCTATTTTCATTACTTTAGGGGGGGGTTACACCAATCAGAAACCAACATTACTTGTTCATGATGACATAATATGTTGGTTGATAGTGGTTAATAGTGGTTTAGAATGGTTGACAATAGTGAGGGAGATTGGTGAATAGTGGTTGATATGGTAGGCAATATGTTAACATAGTGCCCGAGGGAATGGTGATGGTGGTTAATTGTTCTTAGTACTGGTAATGATGATGCTTAAGACTGGTCGTGGTTGATACTGGTTGATACTGATTAATTGGTTCACTCATCAACTATCATCACCACCAGTATCAATGACCGCATCTTTGCTTGGTGAATAGTGGATGATACCGGTTGGTCTTGGTTGATTAAGTGGTGAATCGGCCATTCTCATTGATAAATGCCACACAGAACACATGGCGGAAGGTTGATGTCTGGATTGCTTGAAAAAGCCTAAAAGATCAGCATCATTTTGTTACCTAAGCTGATACAAGGCTGATACAAGGGACGGCCCCCTGTTGTAAGTTGGTTAAGCAATTGAACAAGCTAGTTATATCTACCGTTTGCCTGGGAGTTCACCCTAATTACAAAGCAATGTAGCTGAGTACATTTCGGGCGTTTCCTTGCTGTTCTTAAAATTGATAACCCATATCGAGTACCAGGATTGCACACCTAAAATCACCAAATTTTGCAAGCCTTGGGAAATAAGATGAATGAACGCTGGTTGTTCTTTTGAACGCGCATGTGGTTAGAGAATCATTGAGTCATGGAGCTTCCGTGGCAGTGGCCGCTTTCACATGATTGCGGATTACGAAGGTGCTCCAAAAAACGGGATGAACAATCATAAAAATGCTTCAAATTGATAGTCGTCAGTCAATATTAATCTAGTTGACTTAGTTGATGGTTTTTACACTTTTATTTTCTCCAAATTGGTTGATCCACTTGCACATTTTCAGAGGGGTGATTCAACCACCAACCAATTTACCATTGTATCACTGCCATCAGTTGAGATTGTACCACTATTAAGCATCATGTGTGTGTTTCTCAAAGTACCCCAAAGTCATGGATGGTTTATTGCTAGCATATGGAGGAACCACTAGTGTGGCTTGGTTCAACCACCATATCCGTTGTACCGCCAAGCAGTTCAACCACCGTTCAGCCAGCGAGACAGCTTGGATTGAGATCAGAAAAAGACCAGCCATTGCTATAACAACTATGATATCACCATTATATATTATATAGCCACTATTTAACCATTACATCATTATTGCATTGCATTACAGAACCAGTCATTACATAACTATTCTTCAAACATTTATAACCATCATGTAACCAGTCAGTACAGCCCTTACACAACCAGTCATAACCATAGCCCCGACCACAACACGGTGCACGGGCGCCACGATTTCGCATCGCTGGTAGGATGAGCTTGCGGAGAAGGCAAAAGAGGCCGGGACGGGGCGGTGGTGCCAGGGGTCCCCCCTAGTCTGGTTGGTGAGGCCGAGGCCAGGAGCCGCCCCCAGGAGTGGCTGTTCACCTGGCAGTAGAATCATGAAAATTCATATGAATCAGACGCAAAATGCTGGTGTATCAAGATCATCTCATGACTGCCTCCGTGGCTTGCTCTTCGAGCATCAGCAAACGCCGCATCGCCAAATTTTTGGTATGGACGGTCATGTGTGTTCCTTACTAAGATTTAGAAAGCACGCGGCTCCCTGGTGAAAATGATGAATTTTGATGGTTGGGGCCCAATTTTTGCGGCTCCCTTTAGGGACATGGACATCACCTACATTTGCTTCCCCAGTTTCGGATGAGAACTTGCGGCAGGCACCTGCAGTGCCAGCAGCACCAGTGCCAGCAGCACCAGAGGTAGAGGCATGGAAAAGTGGGATCCCTGTGGGCTTTCGCAACAGGGTTCCACACATTTCATGTATTACCTACGAGCACACAAACTACTGATGTCTACAGGCACCTGTGTCAGATGTCCATACAGGTTGGAAGCTAAGGATGTATAGCGAGGTGTGTTTGACATTTGCCAACGTGTATATCTGTATTAGATGAATACATTTAAACATGTCTATATACACGTACGGATTTGAGCATGTAAGTCTGCAGATAATGGCATGGATGGTTGTGTTCGTGAATGGACTATTCATATGGGCGTAGATCGTCTGAAACATGATAAAAAGAGCTGTATTTGGATACAAAGCCTGTGGTGTAGAAGCAGAGGCACTGCCGCATACAATATGCAATCTACGTACAGCAGAAACAGCGCTCTGACGTGCTTCTTGACCGATCTCAAAGGAAGATGTCCCCTTCAAATGTCAAAGTCCATACAAAGCACGTACAAAGATGTATGCATATATACACGCGTATTCAATCATATTCGTACATTATTTATGTTATATGTTGTGCAAAAATACTGGGGAGGCCCCGTCAGACGAAGCCAAAAACCAATGTCCAAAA
>VSDK01018119.1:3255-17410 GCA_009767595.1 Symbiodinium kawagutii
CGGTTCAGCTCACGGCTTGCGCCCAAATGCTGTAGCTCCGCAGCTCACTTCATCCACGACTTGGTACGTCAGCTGCTGGAGGGACTGGGGCCATTGGATGCCCAAAGCCAAGCCTGGAGAAACGTGGAGCAGTGATGTCTGGGAACGAAAACACATCTGGATCCTAGAGCTTGTACATGTCAAACACATTCGAAGATGATTTCAATCCACGTATCATACACTACATCACATACAGTATATCTAAATTGTATATTTGTTCGCATACATATATCCACTGAAAATTTGTCCAAGTATGTTGATGCCATACGTATGTCAGATAGACTGGAAGTAGAAACTCACAATGATTTCTTTGGCTACAACCATCCAATTGTCAAATAGTGCAAAAAAAATGAATTCACCATGAGTGTGAAGGATTGGCATCATCGATTGCCGATGGCAAATCAACGAGCATGACCTCCAGGTCTATGACATGATCTATCCAGCAAGTGTATCTTGCCAGCTGTGAACAGGGGATTCCACATTTCTTCCAGAAAGTTCTGCATCGTGAAATATTCCGCCAGAAAAAACGGAGTAGGTCTTCTTTGGCTAAATCTGGACGATCCACATATATCCACATCCATATAGGTCCTCCCATAGTAGGTACTCCTCTTCTTGATCCCATCTTCCCAGGGGGCGCTGCACCACAGCGGCGCCTTTCAACAGAGAGCTTCGCACGTAGGCGTTGCTGAGCTCGCTCCCGCTGAGCGCAATCATCTCCTGATGCGTCATGGAGTCCCTGGCAACATGGAGTCCCTGGCAACATGGAGTCCCTGGCAACATGGACCGCCGGTGGTGTCGGTTCCTATCACTGGTAAATTGCCACCAAACTTCAGTAGTGACTGGTGACTATCAACTGGATCATGAGGTGGATTCGAAGGTTGGATAAGGTCAACTGCTACCTGTTGATTATCATCAAACAACTGGACCATCCAACATGGTACTGCATTCGTAAACCATGGGAACAGCTACTCTTCTGCATCAGCCAGGATTTGTTCATCAATGGGCTCTTAGTGACCCGGCCTATACCCCCAAGAAATCTCGTTGGCAAAAAGAGTAAATTGGCTTGTTGGTATGGTTTCAAAATGTTTTAAAATCTACAATGATGGTGATATTCCAACTCTTCATTATTAGCTCATCCCCAAGATGCTGAAGGGCGCCAACTGTCCAAGTGTCCTGCTTGTTGCGAAGCAGATCACTGGAAGCTGTTCTGGTGCGTCTCAACCATCTCAAGGCAGTTGTACCACCAATGACCCCATGGTTCTATCCCAACCATCCTATGCCTTGTCCCAAGCACCTGAATGGTTGTACCCCCTATGATTTTGGAACAAGTCCTGGAACTGCCATGACTTCGCAGCTCAGAATGCGAGGTCGACCAGTGTAGGTTGGCCATTTTTGATTGCTTCTGATTCCTTCCTCCAGGATCTCAGATTTTGATAACCAACAGGATCAGAAGTATCTAATAGCAAAAATGGTTCACATGTTTCACCCCGAAAAAGCCTCCAGGAATCATTTGCTGGCAACCTACAGATTCTCCCAGAAAAATCCCCGAAAAATGGTTCTCCCAGTTCTCCCGATTCTCCTCGGTTTACCTCCCCGAAAAATCCCCGAAAAAATCACCCGCATTACGGCCATGATTCACTTCCGCGCCAGTGCCGCTCCTGCGCCCGTCTCCAGGTGGTGCTGAGGGCATTGACGCTGGCACCCAAGGACACCAGGTCCAGCTGGATGGACTTGACCACCGCCTGAGATCGGTTACTGGAGCTCCTTGGAACGCCTGGAATTCCAAGGGACTTCAGGGCCATAGATGGGGATTGCTAGGCTAGAACTGGCCATAACTCTTGGACAAATGTTTGAAGTGTTGGAGAACTGCTTGAACTGTTGGATAAGGAAGTTGTGGTTTTTGGATCGGCTGAGTTAGGGTAAAATGTTGATTGGGCAATTATGTAGTTACAATATGTTACTATTGTTGGATGACTCGTGCGGCAAATGTAGAACTTTCGTTAGTTTGTGATGAAATAAAACATGGTGATTCATTGATACTGGCGCCGACCACTACTCTAATGCCCTCAATCAATGCTGGTTCTGTGATGTTGACCAGCTAATCAGCAAAATTGGGGAGTTCACGACCAGGATCAGGATGATGATGATGATGATGATGATGATGATGATGATGATGATGATGATGATGATGATGATGATCGTTGGTTGTGAACCACAATTTTCGGGGAGAGATTCCCTAGCAAACTGCAAAACATAGAGGAGAACAGCCAACAAGAGCAGGGAATGATGGTCAATCAGTGGATAACTGTAGGGGGATAATAACCCATAATAAGGTACTGTGTATAATCAATGGTATAGTGCCCAATGATGGTTGATGTTACTGAGGATGATCCCAGCTCCATACCGAATGGCACAACAACCATACTTACCAACCCCATCATCAGTTTGTGCTTTGGAAAGACACGACGGCTTCGTGCTGTGTCAAAACTGGATGATTGAGGTGACTACAACTATCAGTGCGGGTTGTCTTTCACCGCACCAATCCATATTGGACCATGACAGCTCATATGCTCCACAGCCCCAGCCCACTGCAACCACCACAATGCAATAATATCCATTCCGCCAATCCACTACAACGATCAGTACAGATTCCTGGTTTCTTTCCTCAACTAGTTCTTTTTAAAGAATCATGTTTTATCATGTTTTATCAACTAGTTCTTTATTTCCTCAACTAGTTTTATCATGTTTTTCAGTCAAAACCATGGCATTTCCATAGCCGTTCCGGACAATCCAGGTCCGGACCCATGGCGCTGACCACCTTGCCATGTTACCTCCATGGAAAGTTGCAAAGCCCAGGTCCAGTGACCAACTGGGAATGCGGTGCTGGGAATGCCAGCGGATCAGGTTACAGGGTTGCGTAAGGGACCAGGTCAGTAGAGGTGAAACTCAAGGCTTACCACGTGGGGTCATTTACAATATGGCTATGTGCCAAGCCATAGTGATACTCCCAAAACCAACGGTTTCCTAGGCAAATGATGTTTTTTTTGGTGGGTTATTGGTTACCCTATTTTTGCACGTACGCATATGGTGCGTAGCCAAAGGTGAGTTTACCACAGTAGGGGTGTAACTACACAGCTTGGCATGTAAAGGTTTACCAATTATGGCCCATAGGTGTAGCTAGATAGGGAACGATCAGTGACCAAGCAGGGTTTCACTAAAGGTGCAACCCAAGGATCGTAAAAGACAACTGACTAATGTCCGGATCTGATCCATATCTTTGCCACTCTATGGCAAATCACTAGTCACAATAAGCATCCTTAAGCACACTGAAACAGTCCAACAGTAAGCATCCTCAAAACCGTGAAGCTGGAGGCATCCCTTTGACAAGCTCAGCAAGGTGGCTGAGAAACAAGTCATGCCAAACAAAACCGCCAACCGTCATATTGGTCAATACTAGGTAGTAAGTTGACAATGGCTACACCTTAAACCATGATTAACCCGCCATCTATTGATTTCTATTCAGAGAATTCAACCAATCAGAATGACACTTGCGAAACCACCAACGATTTGGTCGCTGCAAGTCATGAAACCTGCCTCCACTGCCACATGCCGACAGCACCTCAAGGGTCAAGCATTGACCGACATCTCTTGGTTTCAACCCGTAGTGGTTTGAAGTCGCTGCAAGTGAACTAGCAGTTGGTCGCTAGTGTTTTGGACTTTGCAGTATTTTTCGTTCAAGCCATGTATAGTTGGGTTGGGTGAGAATGTTTGGTTAATTGCGTAGATCTTAAAGCAGTTGCCTGCTTAGTGACGACAGGCACATAGCACATACTGCAGCATCGATATTGCATGGGACAGCACTGTATCTAATTAACCATCATCAAGATAAGTATATAGCATTAGTTATGTCATTATTGGTTAATCACAACTACAGTAGTAAATCAGGGCTTACTAGTCAACTCGCTTCTAAATCATGATCAATCACGTTTATATCATCATTAATCACCATTGCCAGGTTATTCAGCATCTTAAAAAACATTCAGCATCCAAGCATATTGTTTATGGACCCCTTTCAAGTCACCATCGCGCACCACTTTTTCGTGATGTTTGCCATACCTCATGCAAAGCGTTCATGGTTGCCATACTCTGGCCGTTGTTTTTGTTTTTGTTGTTGCTGTTGTCGTGGTCGTCGGTATTGTCAGTGCTTTGGTTGTTTCTGCTGTTGTGAGTGGTATTCTTGCTTGACCTATCTTGGCTCTGGATGGCTCATTTTTGTCAATCATACCAACTACAAATAGCAAGCTGCTCTGACAGGGTCTGATTCATAAGAGAGGATAGTTGCTTTCTCTGGGCCTAGCTCGAACAGTTTCTTAGACCACACACCGATGAAGTTTCCAATCAAACACGGTAGGCATTTGCACTTAAGCATCTGTCAATCATGCTACATGTACAATCATTGCCAATGATGAGCACAATCATGCAACCATATGATTGCATGATAAACATATCCTTGCCCATCATTTAACCACAACATTACCATCATTTCCTGTCACTCTGACATCACGCAACCACCCACTTAACCTTCAATTCACCCTCATTGAACCACTACTCACAATGGAATTAACCATCACTGAACCATCATTCACCACTGAATTAACTCTCATTTCACCATCATTCAACCATTATACAGGGTGGTATAGAATCGAATCGGGAACCTAAACCGTTGCAAATAATGAATTGACCCGGTTTCGAACCACTCAAAAAAGAATCGTCAGGAATTGAACCCCAATCATGCAATGAAAGGGAAGGAACCGGAAACAAAGGAACCGAAACCGACACCGAACCGAAATAAGCGTGAACCGAACCATGATCAATTACGAAATCCGGCGAGTCAAACCGGAACGAACCGACGAACCAAAAACCAGAAGCCTACGGTAGGAAGATTTTGTCCCCCGCCTCCCCTCCAACCCGCCTGCGCCCAGCAAACGCCAAAAAACAGCCTACGAGACCGCGGTAGGAAGGTTTTGCCCCCCGCCTCCCCTCCAACCCCGCCTGCGCCCAGCAAACGCCAAGAAAAAGCCTACGAGACCGCGGTAGGAATATTGTAGGCCCCGGCCAAAAAAAGAAAACCGCAAGCCCTGGACCAGAGGACCGAGGAGCAAATCACAGGAGTCGGCCCGCCTGCCAAGGGGTTGCGGCGCAGTTGGTTTGAAGAAGCGGTCTTCAAGCAAAAGCTTGGGAGTTCAATCCCCGGCAGTTTTCTGTGGACTTCGGCGGCTGGGCAAAGCCAAATACCAAAAATATCCAAAAACCAAAACGTAGGGAACGCCAAAGCCCAAGCACAACAATATGAGAGACAATGGCAAAATAAGTGCTGCTCTGCAGCCATACCTATCACCCCAAGACTAGGCAAAAGAATCAAACAAAGAACAAGAAGAAACCCCGACAGCCATCCATCAACAACACTACCCCGGAAAAACCATTCATATGATTGATTTGAATTGGCCGTGGTATGAACTGATCCTGGCGGGAATTGGTTTTGATAAAAACTGATTATCTATGGACACGAATCGGTCTGAACCGAACCGACAGCCGAAACGTTACAGAAGGAACCGCTATTCAATTCCTGACCATCCCATTCCATAATTAAACAACCGAAACGAAATCTCTTTGATCGAACCGTGGCATCCCTGATTATATTCAACCTTTATTCACCAGCATTAAGCATCATTCAGCATCCTAAACCATCATTGAACCATCATAGCTCACCATCCTTCACCACAGCTCACCATCCTAAACCACGACCACGGCCCGGCCCTGCCCACGGCACCGCGTTGTAGCTGATTACGTCCGGCTGCAGCTTCCACGTCCGCTCCATGGAGCGCAACACCTTCACTGCCAGAGCGGCGTCGTGACCTGCGGCAGGGCACATGGGGTACGGGCGGCGAGGCGAAGGCGACCATGGGAAGTGACGATGGTTAGCTGCTTGGTGGTTGAACCACCTATGGTTACCTAGTGGTCATAATGGTTTATCACATGGTTATAATGAGTGAGAATGATCCTTACTGGTGGTGCTCACCACCCTCATGAAAAATGTTTGTCAACCAAAAATGTGTTGATGATTACGTTTGGGGAAACAAAGAATGTTTGAAACCACCAACCAGGTAAAGATTTAGGAACTGCGAAGTGACTTAGCCTGACTGGGAACTAGTGACCATTGGAAGTAACTGATGAGAAACTGGTCAGGAACTGGAAAGTAACTGGTTAGGAATTGATTGCTGGCAGCATCAAAGATGCGGCTGAGCAGTCTATGAGGTGGTATCTCATGTGATTGGTAGATCATGATGATCCAAATGATGCGTTATGCCAAATTGTGACTGGTTTTTCTGATACCATGGTACCCTGGTACACAGGAAATCTATGACCGTGGTCCTTAGGAGGATTAGGATGTTTCCATTTTTTTGTGCTTTTGGAATACCCAGGGCCATTCGGATGAATCTTGGTTGTTCTGTTCTCCCACATGCATCCAGATTGAATATCGGGCGCAGATTCATATCGCCATGATCTTTGTCCAACTCCCTTGGTGGGTAGCCAATAGCTACTCCCCGAATGGGCATGAAATAAAGAGCTCTACAAAAACAGCTGGTACAACCCCACATTGACAATTCATCACCCAGCGGTCTTCCTTAAGAATCACCACTGCTTGGCACATGAGGCCCAGCGAATGATATTACGCAAAGAAGTTGAAGGTCACCAGTTCTGCTGGTGAAATGAGCTTGTAAATCAGCATCAAACCAGTGTTGACCAAATATCTACCAGCTCCGAACTGTGGTTTCATGCTATTAGCCAAGACCAGCAAACCAGCTGGTGTAAAAACATCAAGAAGTGCTTGACCATTGGCTGTCAGGGAGAAGTATGCAATGTGTACAAAAATGTTCATAGGTGTGAGTGTGTATGTATCATACATGGTCTATGCTCCTACAAGCACGCGGACACACGCACACTTACTTGTAGGATTCATAGTTAAGCATCACCATGCCGTACCCCAAAGCCATGACGCCCTCAACCATTCCGCCGCCAGTCCTTGATCGAGGACAATTTTTCAACCACCAACCAGTCTCCACCATCATCGATCCATATCAGTCCTTCCTCATAAACCAGTACCAGATATGAACTACACTGTCGCACATTCATCCAGAAACGGAAAATTACCATATTTCATAGAGAAACCCTGGGAAACCATTACTGGTTGTTGATTCCAACCCCTATGAAAAGTACTCGTCAACCAACCATTTGCTAATAATCACAAGGGAAAATAATCGAAATCTTTGAAACCACCAACCAGGTAGTTGTTCAACCATTAGTTGGTGATTATCCCCTATTGTTAACCACTATTAATGGCTTATAACCCATTGCCACCGCGAATCATCACCGATTCTCATCACTGCACCTGTGTCACAGGCAGTGATCGCTGCATTGAAGGTCACTTCTGTGGCTAGTGACTGTGACGGCCTCGGCAGGATCCCGGGGCCGCCAGGGTCACCCGGCCCGGGGTCTCTCAACGCTTGGGCAGTGACACTGGTGATGATCAATGATCTGTAGCTAAATGATGGTCAATTGTCAGGGTGGTATAGAATCGAATCGGGAACCTAAACCGTTGCAAATAACGAATTGACCCGGTTTCGAACCACTCAAGAAAGAATCGTTAGGAATTGAACCCCAATCATGCAATGAAAGGGAAGGAACCGGAAACAAAGGAACCGAACCGACACCGAACCGAAATAAGTGTGAACCGAACCATGATCAATTACGAAATCCTGCGAATCAAACCGGAAGGAACCGACGAACCAAAAACCCGAAGCCAGCGTTCTCCACGTTGTGCAGGGCGGCCCACCTGTCCAGAGCAGGTGGCTGAACCTTGTAGTTTCATCCGTAGGTACACAAGCTGATGAATTTCGGTCAATGTGATATGGCCAGCAAACGCTTCACTCAATCAATCTCAGAATCAAGACATATGTCAAACTAGGCTACCAACGGTACTCAAACTGGACAATGTCAACAGCACCGAATATGAATTACTAGTACGTGCAAACATGTGTATGTGCCTGCGTGTCTTATCAAATGCTCAGAGAGAGAGAGAGAGAGAGAGGGAGAGAGAGAGAGAGAGAGAGAGCGAGAGCGACCCCAATCTCAAACGCTTTCTTCCCCATCGGTTCCATCATGTTCACGGCAGGGGGACTGGGGCTGAGTTGCCGATCCAGTCCAACCACAAGCTATAGCAAATCAGTGGATGAGTGGTGTGCTTGATTACTTGTACCGGATAAGCTGTTCTCATTCTGCGCTTCTGCACGGTCACCACCAGGCCAAAAGCCAAGACCTTGCATGGAGTAGGCCGACACCAGGTGTTATTGCAGGTTCAGCCCTGCCGTTTGCCCGGCAGGCGGGGCTGGACGAACAAGTTTTGCGAACCCAGCGGCGCCAACCATCTTTTTTTAAGCGACGGACTTCAAGAATGAGCCTACCGGACCGCGATAGAAAGATTTTGCCAGTCACCCGCAATCAAACTTCAATCTAGTGTCACTGCCAGCAAAAATCAGCCTACGGGACTCTGATAGGAAGATTTTGCGCTCCACCTGCCACCAAATTTAATTTGAGAGTGACGGACAGTAGGGATGAGCCTACCGGACCGCGATACGAAGACTGCGGGGGCCACCAGCCGTCAACATTTATTATGGCCACTGTTGAAAGCCACGAGCCCAGGATGACATGGAAGCCAATAGCTAACATCAACCAACGTCGTCAACATCCGTCCATCTTGGCTTCCTTCTTTTACAGCGAATGATAAGAAAGATGCGAAGGGATTCCAGCGGCACAAGAATTGGGGTCGACCGGGTGAATGCTCATCCTCATCTAGCTTATCAATAAAGAACATACGGCATCAACCCTTTATCCAATGTGCGGGGGTGCGTTGCCAACCATCAGGCCCGCTTCTTTTTGTCTCTGCAGCAGTCAATCCTCTTGCTTGTCTGGCAATTTCCCGGTCACTCCCCGCACAACGTTGCAATGCGCAGCGATGATACTTGAGGCAGTGCTGGGTTTGAGCCTGGGCTTCTTGCTGTTCACCATGAGTCCGGCATGGCTGAAAAGCCTCTCCAGATCGCTGGTGGAGGCTGGGATGGAGAAAGCCATCTGCGCAACCTTGCTCAAATGGGGAATGTTGTTCTGCTCTGAAAATTGTTTCCACCATCGGAGAGGGTTCATGTCAATGGCTTGTGGTGGCTGGCCGTCGTAAGCTTGGAGCTCACGGGCCACTACATCAGCCAGCTGCACCAAGGCTTGCCGCTGGCCTTCTGGATCTGGAGGGGTCACGGGCTCCTGGTTTCGAAGCCAATTTTCATCTGACTTGCGTAGTTTCAAAACTTTCTTGGCGGACGGAGCTGCAGGGCCATGTGGAAGCAATCTCTGTTGCGTCGTGGGCGGCGCCTGTGCTAGCGTCTTGGAACGTCTCTTCTTTTTGGCCTTTCCCCTTGACCGTTCTCATTTCCATCCAGCAAGGAAACCAATGGTGTGTTCTCAGGGTGCTGGAGCTGAGGGTATTGCTCAGCAACAGTGACACACAACTCCTTCAACATCTCCATAGTTTTGTCCATGCGGGCCCCGTCAGCATAGGTCAAAGATTTGAATCGCGGGTCAAGGTATGTAGCTATGTATAGCCAATCTTCTCCGGCACTGGATGAAAGATGCTGCTTCCACACCTTCACTAAATCTTGTTTCAGAAATTTGCTCAAATCCGAGGCGCTCTTGGCTAGACCCCGAACTGACACATGCTCTCCATGGATAGAGCGCAGCAAGGAAGGGATTGCAAATTGTCTGGGTTTGCTGTATGTCTCTGTGAGTCGGCGCCAAACCGGCACATACACAGACGCCAGAGCTTTCTCACCTGACCCTTGCACCAAATCTGTGGCGCGCCGCAGTGGATATAGAACGGCCGCAATGCCTCAGATCCACTGCATGGCATGCTCACGTCACTCTACCCGAATTGTCCTGTCCCATTCGCACGGTCGCCTCCCAGACACCTTTACAAATTCTCTAAACATTTTTGACAAAGGGGGGCAAAAACAATGCGGTCCAACTGGATTTCCATACAAACACCTTTGCTTCCAAGCTACCGACCACTTCTTTGATCTGCTGCTCCGTCAGCGGCTCAGGCGCCTTAAGCTGGCGCAAGGCCCGATTGGTTTGATGCGCCCTGTTGTTGTGTACCACTGTGATCATGCTGGTCAAAGTCGAATTCCATCTGCAAGCAGTTTCTCTCCCGTAGGCACAGAAAGGATTGCCACGCTCCTGGGCAACCTTCTCCAGGCGTTCGTAGTCATCAAGGTGCGTCATGTAATAGCGCACTGTCTGCCTGATAGGCTTGAAGATTGGCTTCAAAGTCTTCTTCATGGCAATGCGCTCATCATCTGGTTTGCGGCCTGGCCGTTGCCGTGCTCTTTCTTCCTGCCCAACAGCTTTGTCGCTACTAGATGATGAATCTGAACTGGAGGACGAATCATCCTCTGAACTGCTGTCGCCCCCCCTCGCAAGGGCGGCATGGAATGCTTGCAGCACAGCTGTACGGCATGAGCAGCACAGCCAATGCTTGGTGACTGGAGGAGAGACATGCCCTTCCGCACTGCAGACTCGTGATCACTTGATGTCACCAAAATGTCGGCGGGCAATAGGTTGACCTTACTCAAGGCTTCGACGAAAGTTGCATGATACTTTTCACCAGTGCGGGGCGGTGAAACTGCTGGAGCGCCAATACAAACACTCTTCAGATCAAAGCTGGCGTTGCACCAGTGCAGCATGATTGCAGTGTAGTGACGGCAGCCATGTTTCACCTTGGGCTTCCAAGCATCTGCAGAAAGAACGAATTTGGTTCCAACTTTTTTGGCTTCACTGATGATTTTCTTTACTTCTGTTTCAATTTCAAGTATGGCGGCATCAACTGTCTTCTGTAAAGTGCTGCGCCCACCCAACCCTCCAACATGTTTCGTCAAAAACCGCCGGAAATGCGGCGAGTCAATCTTCCGGACAGGTATCATCTCAGCGAGAACAACATCAATTGCATACTCGCGCATCACCAAAGGATCTACCCTTCCATGGGACAGACCTCCTTCGGCTCTCCGGCTTGCTGACACAAACTCCGGCAGATGGTCAGGATGGTGATCTCGCATGTGGTTTTGCAAAATTGATGGGCTCTCATCATGTAAGCAAACACCGGGCAGGAATAGACCTGGCCGGGCGCCCTGCTCCAAGAGTTGCTGAATTTTGTTGACTGCTGGTTGGTCACTTTCTTTTGGGAAGCAAAGTTTTCACCACGGAGATCCTTATGTTCCTCCACAAAGGCAGTGAGAAGGATGCAGCCCCTGCGGAGCCACTTGACCGAAGGATCGGACACGGGAGTAAAGGGGAACACCTCCTCATCATTGCAATAGAACGCAATGTTACCAAGGCTGTGGCTGACGCGCTTTGCAAACGCATTCCTCAAGCATTGGCTGGCAAACAATTTGACCACAACATGAGGTACACCCACGGCAGATTCTGAGAACCTATGGCTAAAAGGAAATGTCAAAAGATGCAATATGGTTCGCTTAGCTTGTTCAAGTGTTGCGCCCGAGAACAATATCTTCACATCTCCATTTGTTGGGGTTTGAGCGAAGCATGAAACTACAGAATGTGACCCGATGCTACCGGCAGCTGCTATGGAGAATACAGCAGGCCTGCTGATTGTCCACCAAAAGAAAAAATAGATCATCAAACATAGCAGACTAAAAAAACAAGGCACATGTACTTCGAGAAGGTATGGTCGTCCTTCCAGGGAAAATAGCAGATCATCTCGTCAAAGGATGAAAATATCACAAGTTTCCACCAGTCCTCATCTGGCAAGTTGTCTCGGAAGTAGTCCACACGGCATAAATGAAGCCACATGTCTTCAGAAAGGTGACCGTCCGATGCCCATGCCTGCCAAACATCTTTGTGTGTACCAAAAGTCACACAATGTTCGTGGACAAGGGATTGGAAGCTCGTCTCGTCCATGATGCCCCCTGCTGGGCCATTTTTCTTGTAGAAGTCCATGAGTCTGTCCAATTTATTGTCGCCTTAGACAGCCGGCTGTCTATCAGCGAAAAGCCAATGAGGTTGTTACGCGCACAAGCAGCACGGAATATCTCTGCTCCTAACCGAGCCAACGTTTAAATATTTTTTCAATTATAGAAGGCTAATAAAACATCTGTACCTTAAAAACTACCCTCATATAGCCAAATCTCAGACAGCCATGGGTCTTCAAAAAAAGGGCTAGAAGCAAGCTCAGTCGCACAAGCTTCTGATGGTGCGAGCAAAGGTGTCAATCTTCGCCTCAACATGCGTGGCTACAGTCACTACGGTGTCAGCATTCTTAGTGCCTGTGCATATCTCTTGCCATCGCTGTGCCCCAAAAATTTCTTTGCTTCCAAAGAAAAAGACAGGTCTATCTATGCTCCAGTAATCGTAACGCACCACCGTCTCTGCCAAGGTGTTATAGCTCTGGCAAATCACATCGGAAGCCAGGACTTCGCCACCGCAGTCAATGAAGGTCACACGCACCGGCATGTTCCAGCGGTGTGCTGAGAACTGGTCAAATTGATTCTCAATTGCTCATTACATGGCTTTTTGCGTACTATGTGAGCACAAGACAAAACTCTGTCTTTGAGAAGGCTGGCTTGTCCACTGGGGTCTGTCTGAAACAATTGACCTCTGTTGTAATGGCGGTGTACAAATTTGTTTCCAAAGGTTTGTCCATTTCTGTCAGCCGCCATCCTACCATTTGAGCCTTCCGCTCTTGGAGAATTCGTTTGCCAGTGCTTGCCAGAAAATCAAATACGAAGTCTCAAAAATTCTTATCCGAATGAAAGAATAAAGAACTATGGAATATCAAGAGCGTTCGATTGCTTCGCACGGAGTTCACACTCAATGTCATGAGACTTTGTCGTCTGTGATGTCATGCCATTTTTCAACATAACTGTAACACATCCAACTTTGAAACTCTGATCCCTGCTTGCCCGGCACGCTTCCCTGCCTGCTTGTCGCAGGAGGCGTCCGCCCAGGCAAGTTGGTGGATTGAAGATTTGACGTGCCGCTGGCCGTGGACCAGGGCAGGATGGCAAATAAAGTTACCCATAAGACACAATAGAGAATAAATCTAATGTAAGATGATAATCATCACGGTCTCCCGCGCCCTCTGAACTTCTACTATTTAAGGGCTAACCACCTAATGCATGACTTGCTAATATAAATCAATTAATGATGTGTTAAAATATTTTTTAAATCACAACTTCCATGGATCCCCTTGAATAAGATTTTGTGGGAAAAGAATTTGCCCAGCAAAGCATAAGCTCACACTGCCAGAGCAGAACACCTTGCGCCAAGAAACCAAAAATCAGCTGACCAGACCGCGGTAAGCAGATTTTGCCTCCCACCTAACCTGCAGCCCGCCCAGCCAACCCCAAAAACAGCCTACGAGGCTGCGGTAGGAAGATTTTGCCCCCCGCCTCCCCTCCAACCCCGCCTGCGCCCGGCAAAAGCCAAAAAACATCCTACGAGACTGCAGTAAGAAGATTTTGCGCCTCACCTCCCCTCCGGCCCCGCCTGCGCCCAGCCAACGCCAAAAACAACCTACGAGACTGCGGTGGGAAGATTTTGCGCCTCACCTCCCCTCCGGCCCCGCCTGCGCCCAGCCAACGCCAAAAACAACCTACGAGACTGCGGTGGGAAGATTTTGCGCCTCACCTCCCCTCCGGCCCCGCCTGCGCCCAGCCAACGCCAAAAACAACCTACGAGACTGCGGTGGGAAGATTTTGCGCCTCACCTCCCCTCCGGCCCCGCCTGCGCCCAGCCAACGCCAAAAACAACCTACGAGACTGCGGTGGGAAGATTTTGCGCCTCACCTCCCCTCCGGCCCCGCCTGCGCCCAGCCAACGCCAAAAACAACCTACGAGACTGCGGTGGGAAGATTTTGCGCCTCACCTCCCCTCCGGCCCCGCCTGCGCCCAGCCAACGCGCAAAAACAGCCTACGAGACTGCGGTAGGAAGATTT
>VSDK01018119.1:17622-42607 GCA_009767595.1 Symbiodinium kawagutii
GACTGCGGTAGGAAGATTTTGCGCCTCACCTCCCCTCCGGCCCCGCCTGCACCCAGCCAACGCCCAAAAACAGCCTACGGGACTGCGGTAGGAAGATTTTGCGCCTCACCTCCCCTCCGGCCCCGCCTGCGCCCAGCCAACGCGCAAAATCAGCCTACGGGACTGCGGTAGGAAGATTTTGCGCCTCACCTCCCTTCCGGCCCCGCCTGCGCCCAGCCAACGCCAAAAACAGCCTACGAGACTGCGGTAGGAAGATTTTAGGCCCCGGCCAAAAACAAAAACCACAAGCCCGGGACCAGAGGACCGAGGAGCAAATTATAGGAGACGGGCCGCCCTGCTATGCCAAGGGGTTACAGCGCAGTTGGTTGGACGAAGTGGTCTTTAAGCAAGAGGTTGGGAGTTCGGTTCCCGGCGGTTTTCTGGGCACTTGGGCGGCTGGGCAAGGCCAAACGCCAAAAACCAAAACGTAGGGACCGCCAAAGCCCAAGCACAACAATATGAGAGACAATGGCATCAATAAGTGCTGCTCCGCAGCCATACCTATCACCCCGAGAGTAGGCAAAAGAATCAAACAAAGAACAAGAAGAAACCCCGACAGCCATCCATCAACAACACTACCCCGCAAAAACCATGCATATGATTGATTTGAATTGGCCGTGGTATGAACTGATCCTGGCGGGAATTGGTTTCGATAAGAACTGATTGTCTATGGACACGAATCGGTCTGAACCGAACCGGCAACCGAAACGTTATAGAAGGAACCGCTATTCAATTCCTGACCATCCCATTCCATAATTAAGCAACCGAAACGAAATCTCTTTGATCGAACCGTGGCATCCCTGTAGATAGATAGATAGATAGATAGATAGATAGATAGATAGATAGATAGATAGATAGAAAGATAGAAAGATAGAAAGATAGAAAGATAGAAAGATAGATAGATAGATAGATAGATAGATAGAGAGAGAGAGAGATAGATAGATAGAGAGATAGATAGATAGATAGATAGATAGATAGATAGATAGATAGGTAGATAGATAGATAGATAGATAGATAGACAGATAGATAGATAGATAGATAGATAGGCAGTTTGATCAAGAGATAATTGATAAGTAGATAGGTAGACAGCTAATTCGCAAGGTAGATGGATAAGTACATAAGCAACTGGCTAGGTCGATGAATAGATGGGTAAACAGTTGGCTAGTATAATAGATAGCTATGCTAGGTAACCACTAGTCAGATAGACTGGTAACTAGTAATGATTAGCGACTAGGCCATGGACAGCTAGAAAGCTAGATTTTTAGTGAAATTGTTGGTAGATCAATAGGCAAACAGCGAAGGTAGAGACCTAGACACATAGACAGTCAAGTAAATATACACTAATCCATAGACAAACAACTAAATATACAGGCTACAAATAATCCCGCCGCCTGTCGCTCTTTCATTTTTGTTTTATGGAAACTTCCCCGACCGCCTGGGAGGTACTACTGGAAGTGATGGCTAAACTGTTGAGAAATATTTCAAGACATTGGTCAAATTAATAGCAACGATAGCAAACGATTGTCCGGCGTAATGTTAGACATTACCCGTCATCAACGACAATTGCAAGTGATCTCCGTCGTGAAGCGAATCGTGACATTTGATGAGTCAACCACAACCAGCGGTGAGTTGAACTTCTCCACTGCATGATGCTGATACACAGTATACTCAAAACCTTTGGGCTACCAAACCTCAGCAACTTCGTCGCAAGAATGCCACAGGGCTACCAACCAAGAAGGAAAACCACCAGAACGCGATTCTGCCGCGCACTTTGAGCCCCTGGCTGTCAACGCGGTTCCACTGCTCCAGCAAATCATCTCTTATGTCTGAGATCGCTGGGATGTTGCCACCTGGGGCGGCATAGACGAGTTGCAGAAGAATGCAACAGCAATGACTATGCGCTCATAATCAACCATGATGTCGCAGACACTATCTGGCAATGATGGTTGATCTTAAGTTGATATGGTCATAACGGCACAACCAATGGTCAGTTAAAAAAACTCAACGGTGAATAAAAATGAACAAAGAACATTGACCAAGACTTCAAAGGGATGCAACACCAACAATGGCTGACCATCTTTGTTACAATCGACAGAACCCTCTTGCAGGTCCCGAAATGGTACCCAAGGCAGTGAAGGACTAGGGGCCTCATTCAATGGATTGTCGTGGTCAAAAAAAGTGTACCGGAGCCCATAATTTGGGCAACCCAGTGCCTCCAATTTCCAGCGTTGCGTGGGTTCTCAAAAAAACCTGACATCTATATTTTCTGCGACGGCAATCACGATGCACCGGGCCGTTGAAACCGTTGCATCGGCATTAACAGTCCTTTCCAATCTGCCAGATCACCCCCCCATCCCCAGTATTCCCAGGCCCCACTTCTCTCATCGTCCGCCCCTTCGGAATGTCCTGAGGAAAACAGTTTTTTCTGGTTGGTGGTTGCAACCCGATTGAAAAGTACTACTTAAATCAATCAACGATCCCTAAATACAGGGAATAATCAGAAATGCTTAAAATCACGAACCAGTTCTGGAGGGGTATATCATAGAAATATCCATTTCAATTCCCACACCGATCCTCGAGCTTCGAAATTACATATATTCTTTCCACCCGCCCAAACAAACACTCTACTTTGGGTGATTCCAACCCTGGATTTGATCTGTCAATCTGTCTGGCATTGGACTTGACATCCAATCTGGCATTTCATCTTGCATATGGCTGTCAAACGTTCTGACATGTCAGTTGGCATTCTATCTGGCATCCAGTTTGACATCCTATCGGGCATTCTATCTTGCATTAAACTTCTGGCATCTTTTTTGGAATTGTATCTGGCATATATGTGCCGGGCCTCGCCAACCCCCCCTCCTGCGCCACCCAATGTATGGTCCCCCTTTTTTACCTCTTGTGTTGTGCTGGTCGGCGTGGGTGGTGGCTGCAGGTGCGACATAGGTAGTATATCAAATCCGATAAACAGTGTATAGATAGTGTATAGGTAGTTTACATAAGTTTTGTATACATACTATGTAAATAGTATATAAGTAGTACATACAGAGTATAGCTATGTATAGCTAGTCTGTAGGTCGTATGTAGGTAGTGCATCGGCAGTATATGAGTAAGTATATACGTAGTAAATACGTGGCCTAGAGGTAGTAATTGGTAGCATATGGTAATAAGTAGGTGTACATGCAGAGCAAATTAAATAATGTTTTGTAATAAATAGATGGTATACAGGTGTATAGGTAATAAGTTGGTAGGTAGTTGGGTATACGGATAGTGTATAGGTAGTATACAAGTAGTACAAAGGTACTATAGAGGTAGTATATAAGTATGCACGCAGTACTTAAAGCCTCCAAATGCTGCAAATAGCATGCGAATGGAGGGATAAGGCTCCAAAATGCTAGCCCTCGAATGTGAGAGTAAGGCTGCAAAATGCTGCAAATAGCTTGCAAATGGAAGGAAAAGGCTCCAAAATGCAGCAAATTGCATGCAAATGGGAGGATAAGGCTCCAAAATGCTGCAAATAGCATAAGAATGTGAGAGTACGGCTCCCAAATGCGGCAAGTAGCATGCAAATGGAAGGATAAGGCTCCAAAATGCTGCAAATAGCGTATGAATGTGAGAGTGCGGCTCCCAAATGCTGCAAATAGCACGGAATTGGGGTTGGGGGGGACCATACCATTTGGGGGAAGGGGGTCTGGGAGCCCGGGGGCCGGGCTCATATATTCTGACATTCTTTGTGGAATATTTTGCACCATTCTTTCTGATATTCTATTTGGCAAATATATTGATATGTATACATGTTCTGACATTCTTCCTGGCTTTTTACTGCCCATTCTACTTGCCATATATTCGACATTCTTTCTTGCGTTCTCTCTGGGATGCATTGTGACAGTACTTCTAGCATCCTATCTGGCACACATTCTGAGAATCTTTCTGGCATTCTATTTGGCATTCTATCTGGCATATATTTTGACACATATATTCTGACATTCTTCCTAGCATTCTATTTGGCATACATTCTAACATTCTTTCGAAGCGTTCTATCTAGCATATGCTTCAACATTTTTTTCAGACATTCTATGTGGAAATTTATCTTTCATATATTCTGACATTCTTTGGCTGCCTATTCAAATATCCGGCTGGCAAATATTCTGGTATTCCTTCTGGCATTCTCTCTGGTATATTTTGCCGTTTCATTTGCCATATATGTGACAATTATGTTTGTATATATTTCGCAGTCTATCTTGCATATATTGATTGCGAAATGATTTCTGACAGTGTACCTATATTCTGGCGTCTTTATGACATCTCTGTCTCTAAGTCTCTGACTTTCTGACATGTTATCTTTCATATATTCTGACATCTTTCTGGCACGCATTTTGCACCACCTCGGGTCCAGAGGGCAGAGCGGAAATGCAGCGTGTCCACCCAGCTGCATCAGGTTTCGCAGTAGCTGGGCATGCTGTGTCTTGAGCTGTGGTGCTCTGCGGGGCTCGGGTCTCTCCATCCATCATTGGTTTGTTGGCATACGCTGGCAGCCTGCGAAGCCTCTGCTAAGTGGACCGCCGGCTGCATCGGTGACTTGAGCATTCCCTTGGATGCAACCAAGTCTTAGGCATAAATCAAGACGTCATTGCTAGATGACCAATCCTGACTATTCCCCACTGAATGGCTCAAAGCCAGAAAGGTCTTAACATGGACTCATGTCAGACGCAAAATGAGTATAGGCTCAATTCCCCAGGCACATTTCTAAATCGTATTTTGACATTTCTTGATTTGCTTTGTGGCACGGCACCTCCATTCAACAACTCGCTGTGTACTTGGTCGAACTCCTGGATGGATTTCTGCAAGGTAGTCGTAGTCGCCTTGGTCTGCAAAGGATCACCTCTTTGGAGGCTTGGGTAACCTATGGCAAGGTAGTCCCTCATCAGTTTTCTCGGTATCTCAAGTTTTTGATGGGAGACTCATCTCATGTTATGTATTAATGGAGACTCATATCGTTTAACAACCCACACACACACACACACACTTCCAAGTAGCTGATTGTTTCATGTTGTTTGAAGTCCGGTATCAAAAGTGGCCCAGTATGGTCAACATCCACGTGTTCTGGGTGTACTCACCATCAAAACACCGACGCCCTGCACCATCTAGGCATCCAAAGGAAAACTTGTGACATCGTGGACTCTGGTTTCTCGTTAATTCATGCCCAATGTTTGGTGAATGTTTGCTTAATGGTTGGTTGCTGGTTGCTCACCGGTTGGCGGATGATTGGCTACAATGGTTGAAACCAGTGGTAGTTAATGGTCGCTTCAAATATGTTTCCCCGGCATGTGTTCTAGTGCACAGCGATCTCGGCAACTGCCTGGTACCAACACTCAACGGAAGCCAGGGAAACCATAAACCCAAAATCCCACATCTAAAGAACTACAACCGTTCTACAACGCAAACCCAAGACGCAAACAAGTCAAATTTCCAGTCAGGGTCTTTGCAACTTGAAGGGAAACTGTAACACCTTAAGTATCTTCGTTGTTAATTCTGATTGATTGGTCC
Source organism: Symbiodinium kawagutii (assembly GCA_009767595.1). NCBI lineage: Eukaryota > Dinophyceae > Suessiales > Symbiodiniaceae > Symbiodinium > Symbiodinium kawagutii. Next base: position 23,209 of record VSDK01018119.1, read on the forward strand.
ACAATGGGTTGATGGTCTGGAGACTCGCCTTGACTTCACTTTTTGTAAAGTTTGGCGAGCACGCATGATGAACTCCAATTCCATGACCACTGTTGGCGAACTGTTTACATGATCAGTATAGATATCAGTAGTGCTCAGTACCTGCCCAAATAATCTACCACCACATGAGCGCAACTGCTGAGGTTGGGTCCTGCATTCACACCGGAAACCCCCTCCGGAGGCTGACACCAAACCATCCCAAACCCAAGCAGCATGGCTTCATTGATAGAAAAATAAGCAGATGAGATGTTTGAGAAATGTTATAATCCCCATTTTGCTGCTTATAACCATGCTGCATGAAAAAGCTGAACTGCTTTTTCAAACAACTAGTAATATGTTATAAGCAGCATGATGAAATGCTTTGCTCACGGTTCGTTCATGGTTGGGTAACATTTGACAATCGTCAACCATAATTGGTAGATCCCACTGGCAGGTTGTTCACACTTCTCCTACCTGCTGTTGCACAGCGCGTGCTGCGGCCCCAGAAACTGTGATACCGTAGATGAACATAAAAGACAGCTTAACCTGAGAATCAGCTGAAAGGCGCTCCAGATGAGAATTTCGTTGATGGTAAGCAACTAACTTGAGCACCAATGGTGGCTTCTGGAAGCATGGTGAATACATCTGAACTTGAGAATAATTGACAAGGCGTGACTCAGATAAGATCATCACAATGGCGATCAGCATAACTAGCATCGTGAAATTTTATTTGTGCCCTGACCATCTCTGAGCCAGCTGGAATTTGGATCAAAACTCGATACTGGTGGTACCAAATCCCCATTCCATTCAGGATTGCAATACTATCAGCAGGGATTTTTCCAGCACAGGATCTGTCCAACAAGCGAAGTGGGATTATCTTCGCAGTACTTGCTGAATTACAGAAGCAGCTGGCTTGCAATCTCAACTTGAAAGGACTAGCAAAGGGGGTGGCTGCTTAATCACGAACAGTTCCTCCCTTACAGTAGTTATTTGGTTGCTAGAAAGGCTGGCAAAGTGGCAGATGATGGTATTCTAGTATAATGCACTGTGTGAAAATGTCAACAAGTATTGAGATGTCCGATCTCCCAAAATTCAAAAAAAAATTGGCCTATTCCTGGCCTATCCATCAACTTCAGGATGTTACTGCCAGTTACATCAACTCCAAAATGTGTAAACACAGAGAATGCCGTAGCAATTGCTGTACTCTGCTATTGAAAAAGACTGCGAAACTGTTGACCTGCACAAGGCGAGCAGCCTACGCCGCATACGCTGGGCCGACTCAGCAATGTGTTGATGCTTTGGGGTTAGGCTTCAGATGTGGATCTATATGAGTAGTGTATGACTATACAGCCTCTGGTAAACTAACCTTGCGATGGAAACTCAACCATTTGTAGCTGGTTTCCCAGGGTCTGCTATTTTTACTAACATGGTGATTTTTCACTGCCATGTTAGATTACCAAAGGGTATATACATGTAAAAGTCATTTGGAGGCAACATATGGGAAACACGGCCCGGTACTTTTTCATAAAATGTGAACCTCACGCACCCTAGCATGGTAAATCAATCCAAGAACAAAGATACGCTGAACCACTGCTTTCCTCCGTCAAAATACGGAGTTACAACTTTTGCATTTTTGCGGCCCAGTGCAGGTTGACCGGTGGACATATCCAAATACTTACTTGATTACCAACAAAACACCAACAAAATTATGACGAACAACGGTGGCCACAGCAGGACTTGGTGACACTTTTTTGGAGAAGAAAGGCTGATGACTGACTTCAAACAAGACTGAAAGCATAAAAAATGGTGAATGAAAGAACAGGCCAAACAAACTATTGAGAATACTGTGATCAAGTACCTCAACAATGCAATAACATGAATGATGAACCGCCTTTCTTTTGGATCAGTGGTGGTTAGGAAGCCTTCGCCGAATTCGTTCGCCGCCGAGCTGCCATCTGGTTCACACGAAATTGCTGGTCGAGGCCCGCTTCAAGGCGACCGACTGGAAATTCCGACATGGACGACAAGGCCTGTGAGAAATACCTCCGCGTGCGACGATCTGCTTCCCAATGGAGGTGACATGTGAGGTTCCTTGGATTCATTGGGATGACATTGCTATTGGCGACATTCGTTAGTGAGCTTTAGCGCATTTGATCGAGATCTATTGGGTATGACTCCGGGTATGACTCATATCAAATCATTCATGACCTATTTTGATCAATGATTCATCAGTGCTAATTGTAAGCCATAATCGCCAACAATAGTGGATATAAGTAGCGCATATCCATGGCCCATGGCCATACCCCCCAAGGCCCACCCAAAGTGAGGATCTAACAGAAAGCCATCAACATCATGGAATAAGGTGTAAGCGCACCTTTCTGATCACACGGCAATTGGGTACATTATATATTTCACAATGGACAGAAAATCTCTCTAGAGCTTGTGAAGAAGATGCTGACAACTGACCAAGAACACCTTCACAATTTCTGGCTAACACTCCCGGATCGATTCCACATTCCGGATTCCCGATCGTTGCCAAGTTTGTATCACGTTAGGCAGCTCACTGTAACCGTTGGGTGCCATGTGAGTTCCACAAGAACCAGGATTGATTTATGCAACTTGAAAGCCAGGAGGTGAAGATCAACCCCTGAAGACTTGAAAAATCCCGGCAACGACCACCTCTCTCTGGTCCCAGTTTGTATTGACCTTGCCATGGAGAAGTTTAGTAACGAGAAGAATCACCCACTTTATTACTTCTTACTATGGCCGCCAATCCGTCAACCGTAAGCTTTGCCCTCCTATCGTTGGATGGTGGTTCTAGTCCCATTTCATCAGCTGGGTGGTTCTGTCAACCGATCATGCACATTGTCTTCCTAACACAGAAGCAAGAGTGAGTCTGCCGGCATATTCACCAATACTGGTTTGCAGCATTGTATATCGACCACTACAAAATTGGTGATATCTCTATTGATGATGTTTCTTGACTGTTGACAACTCTTAAGATTTTTTAAAGCGCTTCATGATTGGTTCACCACAATTGCAGATATTGATGGTTGTCTGGTTGGTGGTTTCAACCCCGTCATGAAAAATATTAGTCAACCAACCAGTTGTTAATCATTACTAGGGAAACAAAAAATGTTTGAAACCACCAGCCAGTTATTGTACAATAGATAGCTCTGGTTCAACGCCGGCGTAAGCTTCACGGGTCTGTCACTGTTGGCCCTGGTGGATCAGCCTCAACCATCGAAGATATCTTAAGCATTGATGCAGAACCACTCAAATACATGAATGGCTTTAGGCTTTCCAGAAACATATATGTATATGTAAATATATGTATATATATAATTCTATATATATATATATATATACATACTATATACTATATAGATATATATATATACCTTAAGGACACACCACGTAGACATTGATGTTGTATGTAGGTTATCCACAAATTGTTTATTCCAAACAAAATGTGGGTTCCCAATCACAAGCTGGCACCCAGTTTGTCTGGACGCTGCTGATGGTGATTTCCCTGAAAAAAAGTAGCTGATGGGAGTTCGGAATACCTCATTGCCACCATTAGCCATTCTCAATTTAATTATTGCCAACAAATATTGATGAGCACCATTAACCAACCACTAACATCTTTTTTACCATGGATCTCGCCAATATCTGATGCTTGTATCTACATGTACCCGCAGTACCTGTGTCTTGCCTTCGCTTCACATGCGTTCTTTCGTCTTCGCAAGTGCATTTCGTATGTCACTTCGTGCAGCGTGCGAATTTTTGTGCGTTTTGGTACGAGTTCCACTCGCGAGTTTTTCGCACCTTTTGGTGGTGTGGTTTGGCGTGGGAGCATGTGGCAGGCACATTTTCAAGGAATGGTTTTCTCTGCCACGTCAGACTTCCTCGTCTTCTATTTGTCTATTTTGGGGGCTGCGGGATCATAGCATGACTTCGTCTCTTTTCCGTCATGAACTGGATCATAGGTGAAGGATGGGGTGGGGTGGGGCTGGGACATCAACGTTCGTTTGCACTTGCTTCATGAAGTGGATGCTAGGTGAAGGATGGGGTTGGGTGGGGTGGGGCTGGGATGCTAAATGTCAGCTGGTGCAGGTTTTTGTAGTGGATGCTACGCTAAGGATTGGGTGGGGCTGGGATGTTAATGTTTGCTTGCACTTGCTTCATGAAGTGGATGCTAGGTGAAGGATGGGCTGGGATGCTAAATGTCCGCTTGCGCATGCTATCTGTAGTGGATGCTAGGTGAAGGATGCATTCGGGTGGGGTGGGCCTGGGATGTTGACGTTCGCTTCCATTTTCCTTCGTGAACTGATTGTACTTGTATACACTTGCCCTGGAGAGTGCTATGAGGAATAGAAGCTACCATGGCTACAATGCGAGTGATCAAAATAAGGCTGCTGCAGTTGGCCTGCCAGAGCCAGGGAAAACATGATTCCTACATATCAACGCAACTGTGGACATATGTGCATCTTAATCTGGAAAACGAAGTGACTTCCACTGTACAAATAACTTTTTGTTGGGATTTGTTGGGTACACCACCCTGCACCGTTCCACGTATCTTCCAGGCTCAAGCTACAAGTTCTTCACCTGGATGCCCTGAACTGCCACATTGTCACCCTGCAGCACCACGTTCCTGAAACAGCAGAATGGACAGTCAGCTGCGCAGCTCTAATTATGACTGCGTATACCATGTCCCCAATGATGTGTTCCCACAAGCTGGGTACAACTCTGCCATAGATCAGCGAATGATCCTGTATATACTTGAAGTATACTTGTATCAACTTGTATCAACTTCTATCAACTTGCTAAAGGCGTAAACCAAAGGCGAGATTCACCTTCCCTGTTGGGCGCAGCATGAGCAACTGGCGCACCTGCTTGCAGAGCCGAGGCACATGGTGTTCTGTTCCACCACTGCTTCCTTAAAGAGATCGTATGCAGGTTTCACGTTGTTGGCAACCTCAGTTGTGGATGAAGCACCAAGGTGCCAAGCCAGTGACAATCTTTCCGAATCTTTCCAGTCTTTCAAATAGTGTTCCGAAGCACCAATGTTATCAGCTCAATGTTTGAGGGGTTGATGATGACATATGACCATCCACAGGATACCAATTAACCACCTAAGTAGTACCTTGAGGGGGGCTCAGCCATTGGCCCTGGCATCGCCAGAGTGGCCTCTCTGCCACCAACATGGAATCGGCATGACAACTTGTGCTTGGGGTTTTCTCTGCTGACCCTCCAAGGCCGTAGATTAATGCCGATTTCTCTACTAAAACCAGCACTGCTTCTGATCACTACTGCTACTCAAACAGAAGGACATAAGCAACGCGGGAAACAACAACAACAACAACAACAACAACAACAACAACAACAACAACAACAATGACAGCGACGACAACAGGGGCAACAAAAATTGAACAACGACAACGAGAGTTCCATTGAATGCAATAACAACAACTACTACCACAGCAACACCAGCAGCAACAAATGAAACAGCGTTGTAAATGTGAACAGCATACGATAGCCACAACGGCATTAAGATCGTCAACAACAGCGTCAGGAGCATCGACAACACCAACAATCAATATCTCTGTCAACAACTACACAAAAAACACAAAGCAAGATGAACCACACACACACATACACACGCGCGCGCGCACACACACACACACGCACCCGCGCGCGCACGCACACAAGCACACGCAGAAGCAGTTTGCATCCCAAGATGTTGAAGTTTGCTGGTACTATCATCGAGTTTGCAACCAGGGGCTGGACAGTCCCAAAACCCAATTCAATTGTGGAGAAGAAAGCTGTCAAATCATACACCACTGTGCATTTTCATGTCGGAAGCTGAAGTGAGAAGGAACGTTCCTCGGATATAAGTATTGTAAGCATGTCATCGTATCCAATAGGTAAAGCAAATTCGGCACCCTCGGTTCTATGTCTAGTGAAGCGGACGTACAGTAGTGGTTTCTGTGTCTCCAAGACTGCAAATGTTGGCACCGATCTTTGCAACTTGGAGAGCTGAATCAAAAAACACAAGGATGGGACACACCCCCGAACTAACACAGCTCCTCGGATTGATATCTGCTCAAGCTGTTTTTTTGGTCCTTGGAGGTCGGTTTCATCAAACTTCAAAGTCATATACTCAATGCCTTTCCGTAAGACATAGCTACGCCACTGTCCTTGACCTGCAGTACGTACAACCCCCGAGGTCAAGACAAGAAAATCAAGTTGGTATCAAAACTACTTCTTAGGAAGACAGTTCAACAGCATATGTGTAAGATACCCTGCTTCTAAGCTACTCAGCTGATACGTGGCTTAGGAGTCACGAATATTCCCAATAATGACCTCACAATCAACCGTTAGTTTTTGCTGATTCTCATTATCATTGTTGATAAAACGATGTCCCATTCGTTTCTGACTGGTCCCTCTGGACTTTCCTGCAAGGTAGGGTTCCAAACGATCCCACATGGGTTTACCAACGTACTTAAAAAATATGGCTGAAGATGGCGAGAGCGATGGTCTTTGAATCTAGGTGCAAAATCAGGGGATGGGGATGTTGGATGATGGATGATGCCAGTGGTTGGATAGCAACTTCTATCACTAGACTCGTCGCCCACCAACTCAGAGGGTGCCGCGTCCCGCTGGCCTCGTTGAAGACACTCTGTGATGGCGGGGCCGGCAAGATCTCCGTGCCATAAGCTGGCGCAGGCACGACGCATTTTGCCATCACCAAGCATATGGACTTTCAGGGATTCATGTGCATAATTTCAAGCGTTTTCATATGCATTCATGGGGATTGATATGGATCACTTATGATCACTTGCGAATGAATAGCCCTTTATAAGGGATTACCCTCTGGTAAGATAGCAATGGATAATCCACCTGTTCTGATGGTGTAGCTGTTGGGCCACTGTCAGGCCAATTATGTTTGATTATCAGAAGAGACACAATGATTGGCTACACAATTCCATGCGCACCAACCCACCAACCTTTGAAATTCTACTCAGCATTGATATCGAAGGCATACCTGCATATCCCACTCTTGTCGTTACTTCTTTTCTAGTCTTATTGCTTCATGATGGTTGCTGAAAACCTAATGTTAATCAATTTCAGTCATGAACAAACGTTAATTATCTATAATTTTCATGAATATCTGTATGTTTAACTATATTGATTAACTTATTAGTCATGGTTGATGAAAACCTAATGTTAATCAATTTCAGTCATGAACAAACGTTAATTATCTATAATTTTCAGTCACGCAATATTTGGGTCAATCTGAAGAACCTCATTGCCACTCCCCAGAGCACCCAGAGCTCGGAAGGCAGCTTGAAGAGCTGCCATACTCGCATCCTGGGCCGCGGCGAGGCAGGACGTTTAGGCATCCTGACTTGGTCCGATTGGGTTCATCCTGAAGTGGAACACCCCAAGGAATGCACCTCTGAAGGTTTCCAGGCTACGCATTTGCTGGCGCTTGATGCTTGGAGTAACGACTAGCATTGACGTTTAGTGCTGGTGATAGTCCCTAATGATGGTTGTTGGATATTGTTGGTTACATGAGTCAAACAAAAAGCAAAAAATGTGAAAAAATATGGATGTCTGATTATGTCTGCTCTAAGGCGGCTGCAAATCGCTGTCCATTCGTCCAGGACAATACCAGATGTACCGCCCTTTGCCTTAATCACCCTAAGGCGCATCACATCTTTGAGAGGTGGGATGGACACCACAGCTACAAATGGTTTACATCTCTCATTGAGCTGGTGCCGGTAATCCCAAACTCCTACCATCGGCTGTTACCGTCCTCGATGCTCAGGGTCGTGTGTTCTTACCGAGGCTACGATACTCAACAGCTGTTTCACTGGCCGTTCACCAATATGGGTTTCAAACTAGGGGTACCCCCAAATCATCGAATTATTGAGATACATTGAGCATTTATAGATATTTATAGATATTTATAGCCCTTATAGCAACAAAATGCAACAAAGCCTCCATTTTTTGGGGGGGCCCAAGTCCTGCCTCGATCAATCACCATATCGCCAAGGCGCAGAGCGTTGTTGGAAGATTTCCTCGGTACCTCGTTTTCGGTGAAGCATAGTGAATGATTACTGCTCTTATAACATGGTACAGCCCATCCCCTAAACACTAGTCATCCCCAAGTATGGATAAAACAAAATGAAATCGAATATGTTTGAAAACACCAAGAAGTTCAATGATAGTGAAATAATGCTTAGACCATGGTCACACACTACTTTAGAATACATTTGATTCTTGAATTCTTGATTCATATTGAAGACCAGATGTGGCTCATACATACCTAGACCGATCAATTTTGAACTGCCCGATCTGGACAGATTGGTCTTTCAATGGTTAAATGGTCGGTTTATGATGGAAAATGATAACCATCCAATCCTACGTACTACATGTAATGACATGTGCGTATCACTACTCCATAACCATGAGAATGGGCAATACCACGGCTATTATATTCTGCAGCGGTTAACATGCACAACTTGACCATGCCTAGTGACGGTGTAGATTGAACGATTGGATCAGCAACGATGATTTGTGTGTTTTTGCATGACTAGCGTCCTTCATAGTGGTTTTAAGTACGCATATCAATTACTGCTGATTGCTGATAATCGCAGAGCCAATCTGAGCAATTCATCACTAATCACGGGGTTAGCAACCCAACCGTCATATCAACTCTTAGTGCTAACCGCAATCGTTACCGCAACCATGATCAATGAACATTGCGATTAATTGTTAAATATTGACAAGCCAGTTGTTAAATCTATACTATCAATCCATGAAACCTTGATGATCAACAATCAATCATTTTTAATTTGACCCATCTATTTCCTGCTGGTTGATCATTCATCGCGAAAAAGTAAACCAATCTTTGACAGAGAAGAATGATCAAATTCCTAAAATTCGAATAGTTCCCAAACCAACAACAGGTTAACCCAACTAGTCCTTTACTATCAACCCAGTTGCTGCTGAACAATTCCGAAACAAAAAAGAAGGGCGCGCGCAAAACACCGCAGAACACAACGGCACAACGGATCCCAACAAAATTCGTCGCGCGCGCTGCCTTGAGTCGCCAGGATGTAGTCGGCGCAAGCCTCGTCAACTCGGTACTTTTCTTTGTTAATGGTTTCAATGAGTGGTTGATGCTGTTGATGGTTGATTTTAATGGTTTCTCTGTTGATGGTTTCTCTGTTAATGGTTTCAATGAGTGGCTAGTGTCTGATGGTTACCATTAATTGAACACATGTTACCATAGCAACTACTGTTAGTAACTAATAATAGTTACTAATGATTATGTACCATATGTTAGTGTCTGATGGTTGATGATGTTTCATCATGGTTCACTCTGTGGTTCACTATGGTTAGTGTCGCCCATCGTGATTAGTGTCTGATAGTGATGATTCATGATGATTAGTATAGTCGATGATGTTTCATCGTTGATAATGACTAGCGATGCTTCCCTTGCGTAGATATTTCCAACCGCAAGTCTGCCATCACGCATGCATGCGCTTAAGGATATGGTCATTGTGAGTATGTCCATTTACCATTTTCTGGTGACACTTGCTTTTTATCTTGACCCAATATCCGGGTGCAACTCTACTGTGCGTGCTGGAAGTGTTCAAAATGAAGGTATCTCTGATATATTTGCGCAGCCAACAGCACCTGCATGGAGTATGAATACTGGTCCAGCTGCTTTTAGTACCGTGCCTGGGACTTGTAATTCTGGCAGCAACGAAAACAATGCAATTGGGCAGAACCAAGACCAGTGACAATTATCATTTAGGGCTGTACCATGTTCCATGGAACGTTGGCCATCCCCTTTTCAGAGTCATTCGCTCCCTGACCCGGATGTAGACTCTCACTGGTACCAGGGATCCGTGGTTTTTCAGTCGCCATTACAAACAGTTCCTTGGGGCCCGGAGACGGTGGCGCCTCCTGCGTGAGACTTCGAAGGTTTCCCACGGCTTCGATCAACATCTCCCAGTCTCCCAAGCTGTAACTTTGATTGCTGCAGGTCATGGAGCCCTGGGCGCGGCTGTTGTACGGGTAGGCATCACCTGTGGCCCACGTATCACATCCTCAAATTTCCTATATCCCATGGATGGTTAGCTTTGTTCCTCAATTTCTTCCAAATCAACAAACTTTCGGCAAGCAAAAACTCTGTCAAAGTGATAGCTAACCCTGCCGGGATTCTTCGAGTCTTAACCACTAGTCCAGGTCTTAGGTATTCTCCAACTGAGTAATAGTGATGGATCCAACAGAATACAACTTCAATTTACAACTGAAATCTAGAAATGGCTGGAGGATTCCTTTGGGATGACAGCTAGCTCCCAGCTAGCACAAACACCTAGCGGTCAATTATTCAGAATGGTTGAAGTGGCAATAATCGTACAATAATTAAGTATATTTATAATTGTCAAAGTAATCTATATTCTTCTTGTATTGTCTATATTGTAATGTAATCCAATTTTTCGCAAAAATGCCATGTTTGCGAAAAGTGGTTGCGGGCCATGGACAAGGAGAGTGGACCAGTCTCTTCCCGCTGGGGATAGCTACCAGAAACAAACCCCGAACAGCTCCTGACCTTGGACATCATGGGATTAGCTGTTCCCAGTGGGTTACCTCCGATATGAACCTCTTAAGATTCTCACATGTTTGTGCGTGGCCCCTGTACCCCTGGCTGTTCACATTGTTGGGATGTTCACCTACCATTTTCTGGATGGTTAATATTGACCCATAGGCATATTGACAATGAAGTTCAATCAACTACAGTAGGCTTTTTTCCCCATGGATTCTTTGCACTGACCCAAGTCAATCAACTGCGAAAAGAGCAGTGCTCTTTAATCCTTTGGTCTTCTGCCATCAAACATTTGGACAATAAGAACTAACACTATAAATTATAGTTGATAGGCATGAATAAATCCTTATCCTACATAAAGCATGCTGCTGGTTAGACAAACATGTTTACCTTTGCTGAATTACCTTATACATACACGATTCATGCAAGACAAAGTTACATATATAAAGTTCTTCTCTGCGTTTTCAAGGAGTTGCAATTGTTCAAAGGGGCGGACTATCGCAGAAACGTTCGAGCAGCTTACCGTTTTTGGGGATCTTCCAGCCCTAGGCCATCGCTTCAATGCAGGCTACGGAGACCCTTCGTGGCCTTACCTCCGGTGACATTCCTTGACATGGGCGTAATTGTTTACCATATGCACAAATTTACAAGTTTACATCGATATTATATTATATTATAAAATATTATATATATATATATGTGCACTTTCTATATATGAATATATATTTATATATGTGCACACTCTATATATGAATATATATATATATATGTGTGTACACACTCTGTATATGAATATATATATATATGTGCACTTTCTATATGTGAATATATATTTATATATGTGCACACTCTGTATATGAATATATATATATATATATGTGTGTGTGTACAGACTCTATATACGAAAATATGTATATATATATATATATATGTGTGTGTGTACAGACTCTATATACGAAAATATGTATATATATATATATATGTGTACACACTCTATATATGAATATATACTTATATATGTGTACACACTCTATATATGAATATATATATATACACGCCTATTTATACGTGACTATTACATGTATATGTTTACAAAGTGTGTGTTTGGAGTAGATATTTGTCACAAATACACATTTGCAAACACCAACTTCAATTCCTGCACCAAAAGACTCCACCATAATATCAAGTAAGTAGGAAATTCCTCTGATAGATCTTTAGTTGACCTAAGTAGCAGTAAATTTCCACAGGCTGCTTCGACCGATTTCAACTGGATGCCCAGCGACCTGTTTGTAGTAGTCAATGACCGAAGTGTATTTGGAAATGACCTGCCCAGGGAGAGCAGTGATCCAAGATGGTCCAAGTATGTCCATACCAGTGGGAAAATGTCGGCAAAACAGGAAAAAGCTCAATGTGGGACTTACCAAAGATGTTCAAACGAGTGGAAGAAATCCACCACATGACTAAAGTCTTTGCTTGGGCTACCTTCATTTTGGGGGTCTCGCTTTCGATTCCGACCTCCCCGCGCAAAAGCGCGTTTGTGCTGGAACAAAGTGGACGCTTTGCATTCTCAGCATTCTAGTGTTGGACACTATTCAAAAACATGAATCTGGGAGTGTGCGATTTCATCAGGAGCGTTGGAAATCATTCCTGGTTGTTCCAAAGTGTATATATTCTATTTGAGACTGAGATCGGCATCATGCATTGAGGGTTGAGAACCTGCATCATGCACGTTGCCTCAATCACCAATTCATCTAAAGAAGGCAGCCTGGACCTCCTGAAGAATCAGTCCATGACAATGGGGGACTCACTGTTGGCTCAGGCCTGCTCATTTTGCCCATTGCTGATCGAGACAATGTCCCGTGACGGATCGAACTTGATACAGTTCTGGTGGTGCAGGCTCAATGAAACTTATACAACGTGTCTGCCATGGTTGACACTTGAAATATGCTGTTGCAGGCACAACCCCTTGAGAATAACCGGCAGCACTGTGAAAGGTCATTTCCAGGGAACGACCTTCTGCATGAAAGCACTTGGTTTCTATTTTCGATGGTGGTGCCATCATGATTTGCTGTTTCTGGTGGTTGTTGTTGATTATTGATCATCATTGGTCAGCTCATCGATCATTCTCAAATATGGGCAAGCAGCAGTCTATAACCACTATCAACAGCTATTATCATCCCATGCAATTTGCACCGTTCCGTACAGCGGTCAACAGCTCCCTTCGCCCCCTTGGCCTTCTCCACTGAATCTGCCAGCGGCCCCAATTTCTCGGGATTGACTACACCCTCCTGGTGCCGGAGCCAGAAACACATCCAACAAATACATGGCATATACCTGCCGTAATTATGCATTGACATATCGTTTCGTTACAATTACATTGGCCCTACAAACACATTATATATATCCATTGACGAACATTGCTTTTAATATATGCTAATGGTGATATACATATACATGTAGAACAAAATGCACCAACCACCACTACTACTACTACCACCACCACGACTACTACTACTACTACTACTACTCCTACTCCTTCTCCTTCTACTACTACTACTACTACTCCTACTCCTTCTCCTTCTACTACTACTACTACTACTCCTACTCCTTCTCCTTCTACTACTACTACTACTACTCCTACTCCTTCTCCTTCTACTACTACTACTACTACTCCTACTCCTTCTCCTTCTACTACTACTACTACTACTCCTACTCCTTCTCCTTCTACTACTACTACTACTACTCCTACTCCTTCTCCTTCTACTACTACTACTACTACTCCTACTACTACCACCACCACGACTACTACTACTACTACTCCTACTACTACCACCACCACCACCACTACTACTACTACTAGTCCTACTCCTTCTACTTCTACTACTACTACTACTACTACTACTACTACTACTACTCCTACTACTACTCCTACTACTACTACTCCTACTCCTACTGTTACTGCTACTGTTACTGCTACTGCTACTGCTACTACTGCTGCTGCTGCTATTGCTGCTGCTACTGCTGCTGCCACTGCTGCTACTACTACTACCACCACTACCACCATTCCCTTCTACGCACAACTTACATCTACTTACCGCTACTTATGACTGACTACTGGCTGTGCCCTACTGACTTCTTGCTACTTACAACCAGCAATTTACTTTTACTACCCACTACTCATTGCTCACCACCCACGGCGTACTGCTGCCTACTCATTATTCACTACTTGCCTGCTATTTCCTACCCATCGCGTACAACTCACATAGTGATGTAATTACTTTACATACTTTGCCACATTTACCTTTATTTGCCTTACTTACGTTACCAACTCTGCCTTCTTCTGCACTTACTAGACTTGTTTTGCCATGCTTAGCCAGCAGCAGCCAAAACACTGGTGACACCCTCAAATGCTGGGATGTAGAACCACAAACCCTTTTTTAGTGGATGATGGGGTCAGCTTCTGTTTCCACAAAACCACGAACCAGACCCATCCTGCGCATACTTGTCCACCTCAACGAAATCAGCGTAGATGTCCTGCATCAGCCTGACATCCGCAAGCTGTTCATCATTCCTTTCGTGCCATGCTGCCCCCAGAATACCCTGCTTGTAGGCATACATTTCGGGGTGGGGCCAGGTGTGTCTGAACTATGGGGAAAGGGATTGCAATGAATCAATGAAAAATGTTGGGACTAATTGTGTTGGACTGACTTGGGTATGCGACCCTCGCCATGGCTTGATTGAATCTATCAAAGATAACTTCAATACAATAAAGCACTCAATCTCAGGTTGATACTTGGGTCTCTATTGATTCCTTCATTGCCTCAGAATTGGTTTATGATGATAGCGCATGATGCTTAGCACTCTGGAACCACTCTCCCAATCCAGCTGCCACCCCACCCAAGCAAATGGCAATAAGCTTTGAAAATAAAACAAAGCAAACGAAATGGAATCCAGATGGAAGACCAATGGAAGACCAATGGAAGATATGGCTGTGGGTCAAAAACCCGTACCCCTGGTTCCCCTATCACGAACCATTGTTTCCCCTATTATTGTTGGTCATTATTCCCCATGAAATTGGTTGGTTAACTGCTTGACCCATAGCCATATTGAAGGCCAAAGCAACACAGACTTTAAAGAAAGACCTTTGGATGGGATGGTTGATCGCTGCCCCGCCTAATGGCACAGAGGTTCTTCTCCTCTGCAATGGCAGGATAGATCCCGGTGGCCTTGGGCGTAGCGCAGCACCCGAGAATCGTCAGCTGTGACCAGGATCACTATGTCGATGTAAAAGTGTAAACCGACCGAAAAAGGTGAACATCCCAACAAAGACTGTTCATCTTGGGAATGTTCACTAGGGGTCACATGTAGCCACAACAGCAACTGCAGCAACAACAACAACAACAACAACAACAACAACAACAACAACCACCACGACGACGACGACGACGACGACGACAACTACAACAACAACAACAACAACAACAACAACAACAACAACAACAACAACAACAACAAGAACAACAACAACAACGACAGCGGCAGCGACAGCGACGGCGACAGCGACAGCGACCGCGACAGCAACAGCAACAGCAACAGTAACAGCAGCTTTAAAAGTACTAGCAACACGTACAACAATCACAACAAGTGGTCTCACGAAACACTGCTGGGGATCATAACCCCCAAAGTATGTTTGCCGATCCGGGCATGAAATCACGGGACAGAATGCGCAAGGCCAGCAGAGACACAAGCACACACACAGAAACCCAATGTGAATATTCTGACAAAAGGGATGCTACCAGTACTCCCGAAACTGCTGAAGTGTTTTTGCTCGAAGAACAAATGCTGTGGGGTGAGATGTTTGCTGATTGCTCAGATAGACTAAGTACCCATCTTCCGCTACAGATTTGGTGACAAATATTTTGTAGCACTATTGTTTGGCTGCGGTTATGTCCAATTAGGCAACAGGGGTCTACAGATCCTCAGTAAAAACATGAAACATACATAGCAAGACTATGAACTCAGGTATTCCCGACTTGACAAAATGCAATTTTGACTGGAAAATCTAGGGTACCGCAAGTCAATTCCCTTATGTTCTTGGAATCCCCAGAATTCAATTCCCTTCTCTTATTGAGATCCCCGAAATTCAATTCCCTGATGTTTATGGAGCCACATGTGTGTTCCTGGAGGTGGCTGATGGTGATCGTTGTACCCCCCCTGCTGTGCTTGGACCAGTCGCTGCTCTGCCCTCCAGTAGTGAGTAGTGGGTGGAAATGAAGTTGTCTCCTGAGCGATGTGATCTCAGACGATCTCAAATGATTTCTCATCAAATTGCTCCTGTATGGGAATCATGTGGAATAATATATGAACATGAACACAGAAACCACATAGAAAGCATTAATGGCTTCAGGGAGCCTATGTGGTGAACGGCCTGTGCGCGCTACCCAGTGCCCTTTTTGAGGATTTTGTCACTGACAGGCAGTATTGAGATAAGGTGAAATTCTATCACCATTGTGATTCAGTGATTTAGTTTTATCATGTTTTCTCCACACTCCAATTGATCGGGACTTGAACGGAAAGGAAAAAGGTAAAGTGACTCCAGCCGCTGCCGAACCATAGAGGTTTAACATCCACTGGAGGAGTGAATTTCATGAGCTCAAACCTCTGGCAATGGCTCAAAATAGATCGCTTCATCATAGAACAAATATCAACGAACAAATATCAACATGGGGAGGTTCAAAACTGCAGTGCCCCTATGGCTGGGATTGATCTTTCCAACTTCGGTCGTAGCTAAATCACAAGAAAACAAACTCAGGTTTGTGAATTCTGATGTAAAGCGACAGCCACATCACAAAGCACGGCCAACAACTGAACGTGGCCATCACAAAACTTCTCCCTGCGGGTCATTGTCCACCAGCAACGAAAGCAACAGGCTTGACAACCTAGACAAGCAAATGTAACCAGGTCATACCATGTCCATATCCGAAAGCAGCTCCCCCCACTGCTGTTGCCAGTTGAGAGACTGGTTTGGTTCACCAAATTGCCTGAATCGCTGCGAGCTTTGGCAAACAAGCGTAAGCTACAGGCAAGAGTCGAAGGCTCGTCCTTCACAAGGTATGATTTCATATGGAATGAAGATGCACATAATCATAGTTGAAATCAATATTCACAAATTAAGTATCATAAATAATATAGTAGTATAGTATTACATTGTATCAAAAAAACATATTCCAACGTCAATGTCAAACAATATTTTGACACATATAAATAGTCTGTTTGTGTTTTGTTATATATGTGGTTAAAGTAGTTTTATATGAATCAGATATTACATCCTTGGCAGTAGGAATCAACATAAGATTTCTTCAAAAAAGGATATATGTTTTTTTGGGTGGGTTCAAAAAACAGGATCATACAGGATCACGTAATATGACGTACTCTTGAGCAACAGTTTGTTGATGTGCTACTGATCAGGTACTTTTGACTTTTCATTGCAAAACTACTGACAACATGCCATATTATGCCCGTATATGCCCATATCTAACATGACTCCCCCAGTAGCATTCCTGAACACACTCCCTTGGTTTGATAGCAGGTCGAGCTGTCCATCCCACAAGACTGTAATTGGTTCCTGTCATCTCAGGTAGGATGCAAACGCTACCACGTCTCCATGGGGCTGATCCCAAATGGTTGCTGCTTACCCCAAGGCCGTGGCTACCAAAACTGTCATCCGGTGCCCAAAACGGAACTTAGGAAACCTGAGTTTTGACCAGTAAATGTCCGGCTTTCCTGTACATCTTCTCAGGATATTGGGTGTTTCAACGGTACCAACTAATGACACCTGATGCACTGGGGAAGCGCTCAGCACGGGACCATCAGCGATTTGGGTGTTTCTGCTAAGGATAAACTGCCAAAGCACTGCCAGTTGGGTTCGCGACATGGACGATTTTCCAACTTGGTATGTTTTTTCTTCGGGATGCCACCATCTGATTTACATGTAAGCACAAGCTGCAAAGTGTTTCCAAAACCAAGACTGGCCAAAAAATCGGTTGTTTGCACGCCTTGGATCCCAAGCGCAAAAATGGCATAGCCAGCCAATGTTGGGCAATGATGGGTGTTACACAACCCAAGTTTTGACAATAACACCACAATTTCTAGGAGTCAGGGTCAAAGGAATCGTTATATTAGCCGCATTGTCACTCTTGACGGACACAACCCATGCCACTTAACCCACCAGTTGGGAAGTGTTGCAGAATCTCATGCCACTATTACAGTGATCCGCTTATTTCAATCATTATTGCAATCAATGCCATTGTGTATCAATATCAGCGATCCACTGCCTTAATTACACTTTTTTGTTCAACCACCATCGGGCAATTGTTGATGCCATATGATCATTTCGTTGACGTATGTTCATCCTGGATGGGATCACAATTTTGTAATTGCTGAATCTCAATGAATCTCAATCATGCCCTAATCACTTCCTTCTGCAAGTACTCAATCTCAATGATTTTGCTGACTCTTCTCGATGCTATCGGAACGGTCATCATGGTTGGCTGGGTACAATACATGCAAGACTTGCTCTATTTGGCAACCATTAAGATATTGATAGATAGAACAAAATGGATCCAAACACTAGACTGGCTATGACTTGCTTTGGTTATATCTCACCTTGCCAGCACTGATATATGGCTAGCACTATGCAAATCAATCAGAGTGCAGCAACCGTGACCCTTGGCGCCCAGGTGCCATCAGCAGCATCATCCGAATTGGAATACGCCACCAGATTCGCAACGGAGGCGATCTTCGCAGCATTGGCTTTCCTGGGATGCGCTGGGCACAGCCAGCACGGCCAGCCATTGAAGTTAGGGCCAGCGCGTTTATGACCCAAAGTTGTGGGCAATGAGTTGTGGTGGATCATGAGCAATGAATATATAATCTACAGTATGCCAAGAAACACAACAGTATGTCGAGACAAATACATCGTCACAATAAACAAGCTGCATATCAACCTCAAAACTGAAGCCAAAATTCTGAGTTGTTCCATGGGTTGCGATTTCTAGACTTCCTCTATTGTTGGGGTAACGATACCAATCAACAGGGGGGAATTTCTAAAATGTCACATGTCAACACATGTTCGTTCTGCGGGCCACAAGATTGGATATGAATTTCACAGACAAACGAGCGCAACTCAGATGTGATGCTGCTAGTTCGAAGATCTTGATGTGCCCAGAAAGGTATCCCTTTCCGAAATGCTTAATCCACGAAACACAAAATATTGATGGCTGAATGGTTTGATGGCTCTTTGATGACTATTTGGTTCCCATTTAAGAACCTCAAGAAGTGCCCAAATTGGGCTAAACGTCCGATCCAAGCTCAAGGATTGCAAGTTTGGTCGCCATGCAGTCGAGTCATGAAAAAATGAACTCATGGTTTAGTTGACTCACGGTGTAATCAGCTGATTTATCAACCATTCTTGTGATTACGATTAACGTGACAGGGCAAGGCCCAATCAGAGGAGTCCGGCTGTATCTCGTTTGCAGTTGTTACAAGCTGACGGAAAAAAGAAAACAGCGGCATTGATTGTAGGGAGACTGTAGTATCCAGGTTACCAAAGGGTTCCATCTGGGCGTAGCAGTTATAGCAGCTGTATCTAGCTGTTCAAATCCCAGGAACCAACGCCCGGGGAGTGTGGTCCTTGGGGGGCTGTTGTTTCATGGTGATTGGCATCAGCTGAGCAGTTTCGGCATTTCATCGCCT
>VSDK01018119.1:42638-66755 GCA_009767595.1 Symbiodinium kawagutii
TTGGTTCATTGAGCATTATATCAGTGACAAGATTGAATAAACACACATCAGTCGAAAGCCAATGATTGGGAACTGCTTTGTTTCTTTCAAATCATCAGGGCCCTTGGAAAGGGCTTTTAAGAAATTGGTTTTAGCAGCTTTTTTCAGAACGCCCTTGTCCCACTCACGAGCTTAGCGATGGTGAGGATGAAGCGAAGTTTAGACACCCCAAGTCATACCATGTTCGGTATGGAGTTAGTCGAAATAAAGGAAGCAGCTTTACGGCAATGAGTTGAAGGAGTTTGAGGTCTGGTTTCAGCAAACCAAGTACCTTTCAGGATTTTGGCATCCTGGTCTTTGCCATGTCTCTGTTGATGCGCCACTTGAATGGTGTGGATCGGAATGTCTGGTGCTGCGGTGACGGTGTCGAGGGGATTGGGCGTGGTGGTAATCCTGGTGGCAAAGGCCACACTTTCGTACATGGCGACGATAGCCAGCAACTGACCTGAGTGGCGTTCATCGAATGACATCTGGAAGTCATGGCTGATGGTTTTGTCATGTCCAGCAATCAGAGGATGACCTCTTTGGCCGCCGAAAATTGGGTCAAGGTATTCCCCGTTGAAGCAGTTCATCGAACAAAAGCTGAAACCGCAGTCTGTTCATGTCAATTCTTATAGGACTAAAACAATCTACAAAATTAAAGTATATAAGTATCATTCAGATCCTGATTCGTGATGGTAAGTTTTTATTTCCGTTTCAAAGTGGGATTCACAGGAATTGACCATGGGTGATAATGGGATTTGCCAGAATTAAACACAGGTTGAACCCTTAGCAGTTTATATAGTGTTAATGGTTCACGTGGTGAAGATAATGGGTCGTGTCCCAAATCACACCACCAAGCGCGATCAATCTTGCACAGCCCGCAGATTGCACCATTGCGACCATGTTCCAAAGCCAGGTAAAATATAGTATTATTCCCAACAACAAATCAGCTCGTAGAAGCCCGAAGAACAGGCTGATCATGTATTCATGTGTGTATGAGTAATTCTGCGGCTGTTTGTTTGCATAAGGTGTGTGTGTGTATATGTACGTGTGTTTGTGTGTGTGTGTGTGTTTGAACGTATGTGTGTGTGTGTGAACGAATGTGTGTGTGTGTGTATCTTGCGTGTTCCAAAAAAAACATATGAACAAAAAACAAATAAAACACAAGTGTGGCAAATATCACATAGTCTGATACTCTTTCTGTCATCTTATCTGGCACGGATCCTGGTGTTCTATGTGGATCTATGTGGCACATCTTCGGGCATTCTGTCTGGCATACATTACCGACGTTCTATCTGACATATCTTTTGGCATATCTTCTGGTGCTCTATCTATCTGGGATACCTTCCGACATTCTACCTAGCATACCCTCTGACATTCTGACTGAGTTGTATCTAGCAGATCTGGTGACATCCTTACTAGCATTCTATCTGGCATATCTTCTGGCGTTCTTTCTGGCACTCTAGCTGGCATATATTCTGCCGCCATTCTTTGGGGCATATATTCTGGTGTTCTATCTGCTTTATCTTCTGGCATTCTCACAGGCTGCTGGCATAGGGATCTGCAGCTCTCGATATACGGCTGTCCGGCTGGGATGGCATCTGGCTCTCGCAGCAAGTGCAAAACGGCACCCAGATCTGCAGCTGGAAGAGAGAAATAAAAGAGAACCTGGAGGTTAAGTTGGGGGAGGAGGTGGGGGAGGATGTGGGAAGAGGTGGATAGGTGGATGATAGGTGGATGGGTGGGGTGGGAGGGAGAACACAGCTCTGATAAACCCAACGACCCTCACCTGGCAGGTGGGGAAAAAACAAATCAGAGGGCAACAAAAAGCAGCATACCGTCAAAGGTATATAATTACGTAGTTTCGTCGCTGTTCTGTTTTGCTATTTGCTGTTTTTTTAGCTGTTCCATTTCTTTCTGGCTAGTAAATGCTTAAGATCTTTAATGTTCATATTCAGGTATGTAAATGCACATGTCATCCTTATTCGCACATACATACATACATACATACATACATACATACATACATACATACACACAAACATACATTACATTACATTGCATTAGGGTACATTACATTATGTTCCACTACACTACACTACACTACACTACATTATATTACATGACATGACATGACACGACATTACATTACATTACATTATCACTCCACTACACTACATTACACTACATTACGTTACGTTACTTTACATGGCATTACATGACATTACATTACATTATGTTACACTCCACTACACTACATTACACTACATTACGTTTACATGGCGTTACATGACATTACATTACATTACATTGCATTACATACATTGCATTGCATTTCATCACATAATATAACATCACATTCCATTACATTACATTACATTACAATGCAATACCAGACAACACAATACATATACATATACATTTAATATACAGATATAGATACAAATACATATACATATACATATACAAAAACATATACATGCACATGTACATATACAAATACATATACAAATACATATACATGTACATGTACATATACATGTACATATACAAATACATATACATGTACATGTACATATACATGTACATATACAAATACATATACATGTACATGTACATATACATGTACATATACAAATACATATACATGTACATGTACATATACATGTACATATACAAATACATATACATGTACATGCACATATGCATATACATACACATATACATGTACATATACATATTCATATACATAGACATATACATATACATGTACATATACATGTACATATACATATTATATATATACATATTCATATACATATACAAATACATATACATATACATGTACAAAAACATATACATGTACATGTACATATACATATACATATACAAATACATATACATGTACATGTACATATACAAATACATATACATGTACATGTACATATACATGTACATATACAAATACATATAAATGTACATGCACATATGCATATACATACACATATACATGTACATATACACATGTACATAGATACATGTACATATACATATACATGTACATATACATATTCATATACATAGACATATACATATACATGTACATATACATGTACATATACATATAATATATTTACATATTCATATACATATACAAATACAAATACATATACATACAGATACATACAGTACATACATATCCTCTCATATCTTCACATATCCTCACACATCCCCACCTGTACATACATACCCCTATGTATCCCCCTACACGTCCATACAGATCCCTACGTATCCCTACATATACATACACTGACATACGTATACATACATATACATACGTACACATGCATAGATATACACAAACATACGTAGACGTACATAGACGTACATAGATACATACATAAATACATACATGGATCATAGATACATACGTACGGGTGCTTCTCAAAATAGGGGTACCCTCATATCAACCAATGTTCACCATTTATATTAATAAACAAATCATTTTGTGGGGTAGGTCCTCTATTTTGAGAAACGCCCATATACTCTACATGTGTGCGTGTGAATATATATATATATATATATACATATATATATATATATATATATATATTTGCATATATACATGCAAAATTCTCCCTTTGTTAGGGGGTGAAGGCGGGGCATTTCCATTTTGTAGATACATATTGTCTCTTGTATGTTTTCGGTGGGTTTTGGGCACTACAAAATCACATCCGGTTTGCTGCAAAAAAAAAGAAAAACAAATGACAGAACCCAACCTACTCAATTGGGTGCACCTGGCCGATATATGACTTCTCCAGAAGATGATGGACCGGAAATGAAGACTCAATATATCAACCACTAGTTTGCATCATCTTGTCCTCAAACATAACCATTTTGTAGAGACCAATGATTTGTGCCTGCTCCAAACACCAGCCCGTTTTGCAGAGACACGAAATGAATCCAAATTAGTCCCATTGATCCCCAGATTCCAAGAGCATTCAGTTGCCTCATGGAGCCTAGTTCTGCTTACATCCACATGACACCTGCTATGAGTAGTCCCTGAATCCATTTACAACATGGCATCCAAATGCCTAGAACATGAAGGAGTCGAGGCGCCATCCAACCATGTCCATGCATCATCAAGCACCCGACAAAAACAATTCCACAAAATGATGCCTTTCAGGGCAGATTTTCTGACCATGAAAAAAACCAAAAGTTTCACTTCAAAAAAATTGGACCCTTAAGGTCTGTCGTTCTGTAGGGGAAATGGCTGGGAGTAGCATACATATGCATGCCAATACATACCAACCAATACATACCTTCCAATACATACCAATACCAATACATACCAATACCAATACATACCAAAACATAGATACCAAGACCCGACATTACACTACATTCACTACATTGCACTACACTCAACTACACTACACTATACTACAACTACACTACACTAAACTACAACTACACTACACTACACTACACTACATTAAACTGTTGCATATATACGTCCAGGCATGCGTACGGTACATATGTGCCCATACGACGTACGCTACACAACTGTGATTGTTGATTTACCATGCACCATAAGAGCCGATGCGACGTAACGATGCGACCAGTGTTAAGGATGGCCTGGCCACATATGGTAATGTTGGTCAGTGATGTTTATGTAGTGCTGGCTAAAAGCCATGGTTCATTAATCAAAATCAATGATGTTCATGATGGTATATTCTGTATCAATGATTCATGATTCATGATGCTTAATCATGGTTAATAATGGTTGATGGTGATAATATCATGGTAATGATTGCAACAATGATAGTATCATATGCACTCAATCCAAGAACATCGAACTTCCATGTAGGCATGCTGAGAGGCGAGTAGTCTCTATCCATGTCTAACCATGCCTTTTTTGCTTGATTCAAGAAATCTTATTTTGTAAAACAATCTGTCATATCATTCAATGACTACTCACAACATCAAAAATATGTCGCCAATGTCTATTTTTCATGGATTTGTTTCGTTTCTCTCCACGTCCAGAAGATAGACATGAGCGGAACTCCAAAGCAATCAGCATATTGTCATCAGTACCATGGAATCTAATATCGACGCAACCATACCAGGCGTCACCACAAACATCACGAGAATGCTTCTTGTTCTGAGAAACACACAATTTGGGGGCTCCCCAACGTCATAAGTTTGTAGGTGTGCAAATGTAGAGATTAACAACCACCTCAAAGACCCCTGTGCAGTCACCACAGGAAGCTCATGATTCGACTGAGCGAAAAACACCCTGCTGTTTCCGTGATTTCCTGTACTCGCAAGATGCTGCTGGTTTGTATCATCCTACTTGGATGACCAACTATGATAGCTAATCCGGTTGGTGGTTCTATTTCCAGGAATACTTGATAATCAGCCAACCATATTTGTAAATACTGGGGAAAATGAAACATAAACCACCAATCAGTACCTCTGAGCAACGCTCACATCCGGGCAACTCACGCGCCACTAAAGTAGAAGTAGCTGCTTTACCAAAGCTGGTTTTCTGGTTCACAGTACCTACAATAATAAATCTGGTGATTTTACCTATTAATAAAGCTGATATTAGATTAGCTTCGATTAGCTTCTGTGGCTTCCGGGGCTCCCAGGTTGCTAAAGGGTCCCAGTTGATGCTTCCACCCCAACGGCGCCGCACAAGCGTTGTGCAACCGTGGCGCTTTGAAATGAAGTGCCCAAGCGATCAATTTTGATGACCTCGCACGGCGCTGGACCCTGCAACTCATCCAATTAGAAGCCTTGATGGCAGCGAACTTAAGTACGAACTCAGGTCTTATTCAAGGATTATCCAAGCATATCTAAGTCTATTTGAATATGTTCAAGTGCTGTTCAATTATCTTTAAGTATATTCAAGTACTATCTCAGTATGTTTAAGTAACATAAGACTTTTTTGACTCTTGAGCTCAAAGTCTCCATGGCCATTCCTTGTGGTTTACGGCCTGCACCCCAACCTGGATTGCACGATGACTTTGAAAACCGGCTGTAAATGTAAGTGTTACTTAGCGCATCTCCGGCCGTTAATTAGGTTTCAAAGTCCCAAAGCGTTGTGAAGTTAAGAGCAGGTGAACCGGCTAACGAATCTTGTCAAAAAAATACAGGAACATATCCTGGAAAGTGACTGATTTGCCATCATGTCTGCTCGTTTCCTGATATTTTTGCTGTAAACCAAGCGGTTGAATACCGGTAGATACCATGATTGCCACTGTTGAATGTTTACAATTTACAAAGCGTCAATCTATCATATACAGTAACCATTGTACACCATGATTACCCAACCATGGGCCAAAACGGGCCCAACTTGCGCCGAGGATGGGTCAAAATGACATCAACATGCGCCCAACATGCGGCAAGATTGGCTCAAACATGCCCTACCATCAAGCAAGAGCTGCTCGACATGGCCCACCAACAGGGCGGCAATATCCCCCAATAGGCGCCACCAACAGCGACAGGCAAGCACGCCAAACAGCGCACTCATTTGACACCACATTTTGGGTTGCGACAAGTGCGCTTCAGGGGGTCCAAGCTCAGGCCAAAACGGGGTGATGCGGTCTAATGTGAGCCCAACATGTGCAGAAGCTTGCCCAACATCTTGCCCCAACAGTAGCCCAACACATCGCAAGATGTGCCCGCTGACTCGCACCATCGACCCAACACGACGGCCCAACGTGGTGGCCCAGGCAAGGTCTCACCAACAGCAACAGGGAGGCACACCAAACAACGCATTTGACACCATTTTTTGAGCCGCAAATGGGTGCCCTTCGGGGGAGTCCAAACTTTGGGCCAACATGGGGTGAAGATGGCTCCAATGCGGTTCAATGATTTTCAATGTGTCTTGCAGCGCCTGCCCTCATAGACTATGACTATGGTGCTGCACTCTGCATTCCATGGTGCGCGCGGCCCTAGCCGCCAGCAGCGCGAATAGTCCCATGGACTATGAAGCCCTCCGTCCACAAAAGTTTCAATGGCCACGATGGATCAGTGGTGTGCAGCTCTTGCATTTTGAGAGTAAACCCAGCTCCCTCGGGGTAAAACCGGGCTGTCGGGACCTGTTGGGGTGAAGCCAATAGATTGTTGAAAACGGGTCAGGGTAAGTTGAGAATTCCAACTTGTTCAAGTATCGACAACATCCCTCCAAAATTGTCGTGCAAGTGTAAAGCACACCTAAAACATCCTGGAAAACCCCAAGGATTCCCCTAAGGAATCCCTTGTTTGTAGGGATTTTTGTCCGGCTGTTTTAGGTAATCCGCTTTTTTGGTTTCGCTGGAGTTCCATGTCTGTGATTTACCCAGTAGAACTAAACATGTCCTGCGAGGGATGGATATCTCACATGACAGGAAGGTATCCACAGCGTTTGATGCACTGGGATAACAAACTGGTCTGATGTCAAACTCTGTAGTTAGGACTTTGGCTGCCAACAAACTTACTCACAAACATGGCTCCAAACCATGGCTCCGGTCCTAACTGCTGGCAATCGATGGCAGTTGTCCCAGTCATGGTGTACTACCCACGCCCACACATGGTACTTTGATGTACTTTGCCTACTATTGATGGTCCTTCTTGGATGACTCGCAATGGTCCTTATTGGATCACTGGTCGTGGGTACCACCATGGCGAACTGGACAAACGATGAAAATCATGACCCAGGCGGCCCAGGCCAAGGTGATCCTTACTGTAACCCCCCCGGTGCCTCCACGGCCGTCACGGCATTGGTGTTGCTCACGGCAGGCCTTGGGCGCAACATGGCAGCCTTCTGTTGATACCCTTTGTTTCACCCATCCCAAAAAGGGGTTATACTTATTTATACCCCCTCAAAAGGAAGGTTTTGGGTGCCAATGGTATGCTGAAGTAGATAGAATATCAGTCATTGGACCATCCACAAGGCTGGTAAATGGTTTGAATGTTGAAGCTGGCGTTGGTTCTACTCCAGGATATTTTGGTGTTGAGATAGAACCAACAACTTGCTATTTGAATACATAAAATATAACAAGAACCATTGTCAACCATTTAGTCAATATGTATTCAAAATTCATTCTGAGACATCCAAGTGAACATGTGATGTATTGATACATGGAATCCACCATATACCGTATTTCGATAGATGGTTGCTGCAACAGTCTTGATACCTCATACTTTGAAATAGACAGTGCACAAATAGTTCAACATGTTGAAATGCAAATATGTATCCGACTGGAGCAGTAGATATGTCAGATCCAGCATGGATTTATCATCTCATCCTATACAGTAGATTGGATCAGACTGACGATGGCGATATGTACAGTAACAAATCCAGGGTGACGGGACTCTGTCCAACCAATAATAGATCTATCCCGCCAATCATGTGGATATACAAAAATATATATATATATACAAGACTAGCGGATCCAAGAAATAGATAGCAAACAACATAAGGGCTACTTTTGAAGATACTTACTACATACATGATACATACAACATACATACATTATCATATGCCTCACAGTTTTGGTATATCATATGGTGCACTTTCTGTACATACCGACTTCCTAATCCAGGCACGGTCACTGAGAGCCTGAACAAACATGGAAAACAGAGACCTAATTGCAACCATAGGAAAAACTATCACCAGCAATAGGAATATATAGATAAACTATAGGAAACACCAGCAATAATGGAATAAAGACATTTAGGAATATGGATAAACTATGGGAAACATATCACCGACCATTACCTTGAGCCACCAGCAATCATATATAGATACCAGCTCTTTTTTCCATTACCTTCTAGGCATGGTAGATCCAGATGAATCTACGAACCAGTATTGATATTCCCACAAATAGCTTTTGATTTAGGATCAAACATAGGATTTTACGAAGGTGGATTTTCCATGATCTAACATTCATCCAGTACCTGAGGGTGCGGAAAGCAAGAGCATATTCACACACGGACCCGGGAAAAAAGGTCGTAGCCTGAGAGTGTGTAAGTATCCACGGAACCATTTTGGAAGTCAACATGTGATAATTGATAGACAACTTACAACCACATATTCTTGCCCATTGTGCAACATTACCAACCACTTTAAGCTAAACATCAACCATGTCGAATGACTATTAAGTACTACCAATCATTGCTGTATTGCTTGAAAGCATGATCAAGCATTTGAAACAACTTCTGATTGTTGTCAATCATTTTCAATCATTTGAATCCCACAAACCACTGGCAACCCACACTATCAATCATTATCATTATTCAATCAGTACCAATCATTACCAATCAATATTAAACATCAACTATGGTCGACCATGGTAATGATTGAACATATTCAACACAATATAAACATCAACTATCAGTTATTAAACATCTTGATCGACCATACTTATAACATCAACTATGGTCGACCATGACCATTGGCTCAGCTCCAGACTCGTAAGCAGCTTGCAACTCATTCCACTGACTCTTGGCAGCCAGAAGGCCTCAACCAATGATGGTCCGTGGCAAATTCACCTGGTTTACCTACTAAAACTGGCGATTTTAACTTCCAGAGTTTGATTGGTTGAAAGTGAACTCTGAATCGATGATTGATCGTCAATTGGTTGAAAATTAACTACTTAAATGAATTGATGCTTGATTGACGGCGAATCTGATGATTACATATGACTACCCTCTGGGAATCAATGAAATGGAAACTAAACATCAGCAGTTTTGATAGGGAAGCCAAATACAAATGGTGGATTTTCCGCTTCCAGTTGAATTTGCCAGAGAGTAACAACTCTCTAAAATGACGGTGAAGACGGTGAATGAAATGATGGCTGTAATGGCTCTCAGCATCAAGAAAAAAGGCAACAATGATGGTGAATGTATCATGATCGGAAAAATGGTTGGTAAGGGCTTGCCCCATAATGGTGTACCCCAAAAACCAGTGGTTTCCCTTTGAATGTTGATTGTTATTGGATAACTAGTACAAGGTGGGCCCCCCAGTAGTTGTAAATTGGGTTATAACCCCTGTAACTGGTAGTTAACCCTAGTTAGATGAGTTGTAAACCAACTTATAAGTGGTTGGGGGCCCACCTTGTAGGTACAGGTACCGCTATTCATGGGCAAACCCAATGACTGATAATGGCAAATACTCTGCCCCTCAAAGATGGCAAGGCTTCTCCTGAGCAGTCTACATCCTTGGCATCAGCCAAAAACTGAAATGGACCCGGCCCCCAAGCGCTACTGTATAAGTTGGTTAAGATTCACCATTTAGCTTTAGTCATACCTCCCATAACTGGCAGTTACCCTAGTTACAGGCTTTCCAACTGGGGTTCGTTGGTTGGTCAGCCAGTCAATTGTAAGACAACAAAATTCAGTGGGTGGATGTGTGTTTGGATAAAGCTAACAACGCTTGATTGTTGGGGGGAGGGTTGCTCCTTGTATATCGGGTACCAGGTGTCGTACTTGTACCTCTTATTAGAATTTTGGTATGACTACAAGGTGGGGCCGCAAATCAACACGATCATTCACAATGTCCTGTATCAGTTTCATCAAACATAAACAACTCTTAATCACCATCAGCAGCGGCATCATCAATCATTTTCGCCATGATGATCAATAATCAGTACTCCGCGGCAAACACCCTGTCGATTTCGGTGGGTCTATCCCCTCCAATATATATGTAACTAACATGAATAATCAGTTGATCATGAACCAGAATCAATCTTTGATTCACCATCATCAATTAACCGGACGTAGGAACGGTAAAATCTCATTCACCCAGCTTACAGGAAACAAAAATAAATAGCTGGAACCCCTAGGAACCCTGAATAAATTATGGAAAGTCAAACCACCCATTTCTTGGAGATTTTCCGGTCACAAAATCCCATGAATCCCAATCGCAGTCCAGGCACCATCCAGCGCCGCTTGTGATGGAGGAGCTAAAATGCCAATTTTTTTGTTGCCCTGGGAGAAGCGGGAGCTCCCCCAAAGACCTTTC
The DNA here is from genome assembly GCA_009767595.1 of Symbiodinium kawagutii. Lineage (NCBI taxonomy): Eukaryota > Dinophyceae > Suessiales > Symbiodiniaceae > Symbiodinium > Symbiodinium kawagutii. The sequence continues at coordinate 53,674 of VSDK01018119.1, forward strand.
ATGTGCAGCAATACATACATGATGCAAACCTATGACTATTTCTTACGATTCGTGTAGATAAATTGAAACGCTTATGATAAATTTAAAAAAAAACATTATACTATGTGTACCTGTGAATATATATAATATGTCTTAAATGACAACTAATGCAAACACATACCAAGTATGGCTACTAATCTACACGTAGCGCAGAGGTATACGTACCTATGTCACGTAGATATCGTATCTGCGTACATTCAGATTGTTGTTGGAATGAACCCAGAGATGTATCACCAACGAGTAGATTCAGATTAATTACCAACTATGAATGACCTCTCAATATCTGTTGATTGCGTTGATGTGAACAAAACCAAAAATTATCCATGCATAATCATGAACTTGTATCGATCATACCCTGCTCCTAAAGGACCTAATCCCATCACCCAAAATATTGCTTGGCCTTCTGCCATTCAGATCTACAAAAAGTGCTTTGCGTTGCCCAGGTAACTGTGCTTCCAAATCTACGTGGATGGCTAGCGCGGTGCGGTTGTGTAAGTAAGTCTTCCCCAAAACACTCAAAATCTACGCGGGTGGCTGGAACAAATGACAAAAAAACAAAACTAACATTTCAGGCTGTTCAACATGTTTCAAGCCTTGGCAACATGCAATAGCTTCTGAGGTACCCCATGGCTTCCACTGGACCCAGTCTCACCGAAGTACCAATAAGCCAGTTGATCATTGAAAAACTATCTGAACAGTGTAAATTTCTTTTGATTCGGCATAATTTCCGTCAGTCAGTGTTTTGCTTCCGCGAGACCAACTTAGTTTGAGATTCATGTAGATAAACAAATACTTGAAGGTTTTGATGTTGTTCGTCTGCTTGAAATTCTATCTGTTTTATGGTGATGAATCCGTTTCCCTTGCATGTTATGCCCTGGTCTATTTGGGAAATTCCATATCTCAAGATGGGCCACGCCAACGAGAAAGTTGAATGGAGGGAGTACATTTCTTCCCACCTCGCTTTGCCCATGCGAATCAACTGACTATATAGTCATTATCAAACAAACATCCATAATCATAAACCGCATCAAATTTCCTGGAAATATATAGCTGGTCTCCGGGTTTCCTATCAAATATGGATGATTTGGACCGCGTATCTCCCGCTAGCCAGCTTCCCAACCAACAATTTGATCCATACAGCAATGAAAATAAGAAATATCACCCAATACCAACAGCCAACTGCTTATGAACCAACAAGTCAGTTTGAGCATAATATCAAAGAGTGGGCCGTTTCACCAGCTTGCCATGAACGTCGCGCAACGGGGCCAGGCCTGAACCAAGTTGTCAATGGCTTCAAGGATCGTGTTGAGGGTGACCACTAGGCCCACCTGACCTGCGCAAGTTGCTTTACTCATGCGCTTCGTGGCAACGTAGAACAAAAACGAGCCACCAAAAGGTGTGTAAAACTTTGAAATCTAGAATGAACAAAGAAGCATAAACATTTAAACGTGCATTAAAAGATGCGTGTAAACATGTGTCAACATGTCTGTGTGGGAGTTGATCAAGATTCCTTGGTCCAAGAAAAGCCACCTTCGCCTTATTTTTCGCAAATTTTCGCGAAAAGCACGTTCACATTTTGGGGCGATAAATTTTCTCTTGCAATGCATGCTAGAAAAATATTTCAGCCATGGGTAGCAAGATGTTAGCTTTGCAACCAGACCACAAAGTAGCAATACCTCTGTTTTTGCCCTCCTTTTCTTCACACATCTCAACTGTCCATGTCAGGATCTCCCCGAACAATTTTCGCTTAATGGGAGGGTGTGGTTTGCTATACTTGCTTTCGTCCTTCGCGAAACTTTCGCGAAGTGTTTCAAAACGTTGGGTCATCAGGGCTTGCATTGCCTCGAATATATCTTCCCAGAAGAGAACCTACCGTACATGGACGAATTGTCAAAACCCTTACGGTGATCAACGCCCCTGCTCCCCCAACGTTGGAGTTGGTTTCTGTGGTTGGCGCAAGTGGACGACATGAATCAAACCCTGAGCCCAAAATCAAACGCCGTCAGCCAACATTGAAATTATGGGGGTGAGGGGGAAGGGGCATGACAAATGGTCCAGGGCTTGAATAATTTGTCCATCTACTGTAACGTAACACTCAAAAACTTGGACTGGCACTAAAAGATATGTTCTGCTTGTTCTTACAATATATTACACAATTTACTTTCGCAAAAACTTTCGCCAGATAATAAAGCTGTTGCGAATTCGAAAAAATGCGGACCGCAGGTTCATGACATGAAAGGCCGTGGAAAAGTAAACTTCTTACAAGGACCTCTTCCACAACTCTCATATCTATACATACGTATATTTACAGAGAGAGAGAGAGAGAGAGAGGCGGGGAAGTGTTCTCAAAATAGGGAATCCTTAAAATCCGCTATCGATTATCTAAAACAAACTATGATGGGGGATGATTTGGGGGGTCCCCTAATTTGAGAAACGCCCATCTTTATAAATATATATATATATATATATATATGCTACCCTCCCCCCCAAGACCTACCTTTTTTAGGTGGCTTCAGGAAAATTTACAACCTTTTCAAATTTCTAGGGATTCAAAATTCAAGATTCTGGGGAAAAATTCTTGAACCCAAGCCCTTAGATCTTGGGGTTCTGGGTACCAGTAAGGGCCTAGATTTAGAATTTTCCTCAGAATCTTGAACCCTCAAGACCGGCCTTTGTCAATACGGGGTAATATACAAATACTTGTAAATAACATAGAGGTAGTATATAGAGGCAGCAAATGGGTAGTCTGTAAGCAATATGCAGGTAGTATATAAACAGTTCATAGATAAGATATAGCTAATATATAGGTACCCCATAGGTTACATATAAATCAAGTACTATAAAATAGTATTTAAGCAGTATAGATATATTATAGTGGTAGCATGTAGGTACTATACAGATATTATATAGATACCATTTAAATAGTCTTCGAGCAATATACAGGTAGTGCATAGGTAGTAAACATGCAATACAAAAATATGAAAAATATAGTGTTTAGGTAGGACATAGGAATTATACATGTACTATTTAGGTAATTTATAGGTATATAGGTAACATAGAACAGTGCTTATAAATAACGTATGGGTTGTAGTTAAGCAGTAATAAAAATAGTACAGACATAGTATATAGGTATTTTATTAGTAGTATACAAATATTACTCGGCAATAGAGAGTTAGTTACAAGCAGTGGACAGGTAAAAAACATCTTAATACTTAACTTACTAGTTATTCCTTAGTTAAAATCATCCCACCCTGTTTATTATGACGTTAAAAATTCTACCGTATAACTCTTTGCTTGAAATTTTATTCCCTTAGTTTATATGCTACCTAAATAACACCTATGTAGTACCTATGCACCTAACAACGACCTATATACCCACATAGTACCTATATCTTTCCTATAGACTACTTCTTGACTGCCTGAATGCTACTTATATACTTCCATATGCTACCTATATATATTGCCCATACACTACCTCAATACTTTCTAGAAAGCGCCTATATAATACCTTTATACTACCTCTCAACTGCTTACACACTAGTGCCTAATAATAATTATATAATACCAAGAAATTACCGATATAATATTGATATACTACCTATATGCTGCTTAGCAACGACCTAAATATTGTCTATTAGAAATTTTCTTTGCTACCTGCATGCCTGCAGACTACATATATACCTAAATACTACTTGTATACTACCTATATAAAATTTATTTGCTACCTGAATACTATCCCTTTGAGACTTCTGTATTACCTGCTTACTACCTATGTACTAGATATGTAATGTTAAACAATATTTAAATAGTACTTATGTAATACTTATAAAGTACCTATATACTACCAATATACTACATCTACATTACTTAAATACTACTTTTTAGTACCTGCGTCATAGCTATATAGTACCTACGGAGTACCTATACACTACCTATATCTTACCCATCAGCTACTTGTAAATTACTTGCATATTGTTTAAAGACTACCCATTTGCTGTCTTTATAGCGATCCGCATGAATCTCACTATAGCCACAGAAAAATTTGCAAACTTTGCAAAGTTTGCTGGATTGAAGATTGAAGAATGAAGATCTCAGGAAAACTTCTTCAATCCAGGATTGAAGATTGAAGATTGAAGATTGAAAAAAACTTCTTCAATCCAGGATTGAAGATTGAAGATTGAAGATTGAATCTCACGCTTTTTCCAACTAAATTGCAATTAATTGCAACAATCCCGTGCTCCAATCCTGGATTGAAGATTGAAGATTGAAGATTGTCAGAAAAACTTCTTGGATCCAAGTCTGGATTGAAGATTGAAGATTGAAGATTCTCAGAAAAACTTCTTCAATCCAGGTCCCAGGCCTGGATTGAAGATTGAAGATTGAAGATTCTCAGAAAAACTTCTTCAATCCAGGTCCCAGGCCTGGATTGAAGATTGAAGATTGAAGATTCTCACAAAAACTTCTTCAATCCAGGTCCCAGGCCTGGATTGAAGATTGAAGATTGAAGATTCTCACAAAAACTTCTTCAATCCAGGCTTGGATCCAAGGAGTTTTTCTGACCATCTTCAATCTTCAATCCAGGCTTGGATCCAAGGAGTTTTTCTGACCATCTTCAATCTTCAATCCAGGCTTGGATCCAAGAAGTTTTTCTGACAATCTTCAATCTTCAATCTTCAATCCAGGATTGGATCTAAGAAGTTTTTCTGAGAATCTTCAATCTTCAATCCAGGAAGTGGGCACCCAACCAAACTTGAGCCAAAATGGTGAACCATTTTGGCCATATGATTTTGCAACACATTGCTTGCTCTACGCAAGCTCCAAGCAATCGCAAAAGTGTTCCCAAATCAATAGAAAAGGGTTCCTACGGAGAATAGAGGTTAAAGGTTAACAGAAGCAGTGCAGCAGCCAAGCATCCCTTTTGTCTGAACTAAGAGAGGTGCCAATGTGGCTGCTGCTTGATTCAGTCTTGGTTCTGTCTGACCCACAGGTCAGATCTTCTGAACGAGAAAATGTGTGGACCTTCAGTCCAACAAAGTGATGGTGGTGACAGTCAAACCCAACCCACACCAACGGATGACTGGCACCACCTTACCCAAACCGAAGGATGGCAGGCATCCTTGGGACTTCACAAACGGTGCTCCCTACCCCCGGGCTCGCCGCCAGAGGCAGACGCACCCAGGGGTGGAAGAATGGCACCTCAGTGCACGGGCAAAGGGACCTCAAGTATCGACTTACCAGGTACCTTCTCGGCTTCAGATGCTGTGTCCACTGACTCGTCCGTGTCAGAACCGGAGCTCAACGAGGATGCATCAGCCGCCTCCATTTCTGGTTCTGCTCCGTCGGTGTCCCAACCTGGGGGGAAGGTATGGTGTTTGAAGCATCGACCACACTTAGCGTAGGAGTCAAACTCAGAAATGTAATCATCCACTTTGAGGTCCAAGGCCTTGGTGGCAGGGGGTTCCCAGCCACAGCCAATGCCACGACCATCCACTCCCAAGAGATGGACATCTCGATGGCCGCTATGCGTCGACTTGGGTCACCATCTTTGAAGGCCCAAGCATGTGTAGATGGATGTAGCTGGAGTTGGAACCAGAGTACTTGATCTTTGCTCGGGGAATCACAATCGGTGAGCCACCCTCCTACATAGGAGGTGCCATGTTGGGAGGCGCTAGCATCGCTGGCCCCCCACCACGTAGAGTGTGCCTTGTATGGAGAAGGATGTACGAATGGTTTCGAGAAGATTGCAATGAGCAATGAGGCCAAGTGGCGGATAATCTTTGCTGGGCATCCTTTCGTCTTGCAGGCGACCTTCCACGCCCAGAAAGGCTGAAGAAAGGATCGGGTCATAGGACAAATGGTGGTAGCCCAGCTAATCCGACCTAAGGCTTTCTCGATCTCCTTGGAGGTGAATGCAATGCCCTCAGCGAGTTGCTGCAAGAGAGCCATCACGATCACATGTTTTTCAGGGCCCATAGTAACAATGGGACCCCTTGGGTCAATCTGGAAGCCAAGCCAAAGGTTGACGAGTGCCAGTTTAGTCTTCTTCCAGCTGAGCGGTGTCCCCAGGGCCAAGAGGATGCCCAGCAGGAGAGTAGTATGGCGATGAGCTCGGCTGGATCGAAGGATCCAGCAAAAGTCGTCAACAAAGACGTACCCCCAGTCCACCGCCGGAACAAGGTGGCACAGGAGGCGTAACAAGAGGGCTGCCAGTCTTCCCCAGTAGAGTTGGGCGCTGGCCATCCCGTAGGTGCCAACCATGTTGATCCACCATTGACCTTGAATTTGGGCAACTTGGTATCGCCAATCCTGGGGAAGAACTTTGACTCGTCTATGTGCTTTGGTGACGTCCGCTTTCAGGAGAAGGAAATCCTCATCTGGGGACGGTGGAGACCACTGTGGGGTCTCACCGCCAGAGGCTGATGGAACCCCACAGTGGTCCCAAGCCTGAAGCCATTGAAGACACTGGACACAATCCAGAACTGTAGGAGCAGTTGTGCGTTCCGCAGTGTGATTCTGCATTTGCTCCTCCCCAGGAGCCATCGTAGATAGTCCTGACCTTGTCACCTTCGTCGATGGCAGCCATCGGTCCTGGGCACAGATCTGAAGGGGTGCACTGGCACAAGGTAGCCGCCTCCTGAGCCGTATGAGGTCCTGAGACCATATTAAATTGCTTTTCCTCCTCGAATGTTTTGAGGATTTCCTGAGTGAAGTCCTTGGCCGAGGGGTAGTTGTCCCTGCCTTGTAGGTCCGGGAAATCCGGGAGGTCAAGGTCCTCCCCTGCAAGTTCTTCTTTCGTAGGCCAGATGCCTGGGGAGCGAAGTGTGGGTTCAGTGACGCCCAAAGGTACTCCTTGTTTAAGAGTAAGTGGATAAGCCGAGTCCGGATCTTCCACTGCGACAGCCAGATGATGGAGAAGATCCAGGTGAAAGGGTTGGCCAGCTGCCACATGTTCTTGAAGATCTGGTGGCATCTGGATGACGGTGGCCAGATGGAAACGAAGATGACGAAGAGATTGTTCCGGAAAGGGGTGTGTCTTACCCGGGTCTTGCAGCGACTGCATCACCAGTGGAGTGCAGTGATCAATGAATGAGCTAAGGTCTTGCTCCAGCGAGGCAAAGCGACTCCGACTGCGTCTTGGTGGGGGGCAACGACCCAGGGATGGTTTTCCTCCCCCATCCCGAAGAGGTCTAGTACGAAAGCCAATCTGAACCTGGATGGGGTCATCCTCAACTGACATCATCGGGGCTTTGCGGAGAACCACCGGCCGGTCCTTGACTTCCATGGATCTCCCATGAGGAGGTCGTCGCCCCTGGATCACGTCTGCCTCGAGGATGGCCTTGGCGATCCCTTGCATCATGGCGGTGGGGTATCTGCTCAAGTCCGACGATTTGGTTGAGGGAGGTCTGTCATGTGATTCATGGTCGCACCGAAGATCTTGCCAATGGTTGAGATCCAAGTTGGTGGCAAGAGTGGTCGATTTCACTGCCTGTTGACCCAGTCGACATTGGTCAAAGCTGACCCAATTAAGGCCAAGTTGTTTCGACCAGGATTGGAGGATGGGGGTGTTCCAAATAGAGGAACACCGTTTCCCATGAGGGGAATTGGAGCAAAGTGCTGGGTCCTCAGGGTGCTCAAGTAGGAGAGCTGGTGGTGGTTCTTGGGCTCTCCGAGAAGCATCATGGGCCAAAGCCTGGATAACCATCTGCCTGAGCAAAAGTACACTGTCATCATCCGTGTCGTCCCGATCCGCCTGTGATAGCGAGGCAAGGCCCCAGACCTCCTCACCATGTCTCCCCCTAACAGGAACTGGGGCACCAGGTTTTGGAAACCATCTGAGAATGCTCCACGTTCGACAGTTGGGTCCTCCCAACACTGCTTTCAGACGGCCCTCCATGGCCGCCATGCAAATGCAGGAGTATAGCTCCTGCTTCAGCATATCGTGAGAAACCTCAAAGCCAGGGCGTTTGTTGTCAATCTCGATGATGGTGCAAGGCCACTGGGTGGTCACAGAGATCATATGGGAATGAAGGGATGTGTCATCATCCAGTCCTGCATAGAGTACCAGAATGACCTGTCCGTCAGTGGGGAACCACGACGAGGACTCGGCTTCCCAGAGTAACCTGTGATAGAGTCGAGATGGCAGAGCACTCGTCCACGGGCACACCCGTGAGAGGATGGATTTCAAATCCCCGTCAACTTTCGGGGCACTACCCTTCTTGTATTGCCCTTCATCCGTCAATGGAGGATGAGATCCACTGGAGAAATTGGCAAGGTCACCAGTCCGGTGAGAAGATTGTGTGGGCTGCTGCCACAAAATTGGTTGTGATTGTGAGCCACGGCCCTCAGCCGATGCTCCACCCATATCCAATGGGTGCGGTGCCTGGGGAGTGGGGGCGCTCGCCGCCAGAGGCTGACGCACACCCCCATCCCGTGGAGCCCATCACTTGTTGGGGCATTGATCCGGATGGTGGTTGCCATTGCAGATCCACCCATCCTTGAGAACCGGGCAGCCATGTGATCGACCACAGTTGCCTGGGCACTTTCCGTGCAACAGGTGATCTCGGCAGAATTGCATGCCCTTGGGAGTGGTCCTCGCCCAGTTGCTCGGCCAACTGGGGCCCTTGGACTTGGATTGTCCCTTGGATTTGCCCTTGGCACCCTTGTCCTGACGGGGCTTCTGCCATTGAGGCTGTTGGGGAGTCCAAGATGGAGACTTTCCCCCTTGTTGTTTTCCTTTCCCCTTGGAGGGTTTCACTGGGGATCCTTTCTCTGACTTGGATTGCAGCCGTTCATAGACTTCCCTGGTCCAGAACAGGGTGTCTTGCTTCATCTCTTCCATGGCTGCCTTGAGGTGTTTGCCCTCGAACACCTTGTTGTGAATTTCCCTCCAGGCATTGCGTTCTGCGTACATCAGGACCTGTTCTGAGGGAGAGGGCTTGCGCTCAGCAATGTCCTTGCCCCAAAACCAGGCGTACCATTGTTCAAGGTCCTCATGGGTAGCATCAAAAACCGCGAATTGGGGGAAAGCAGTCATACACATCAACAGTGTATTCCGGAAGACCTGGTGGGCCCTCTGTAACTGGTCTCTTGTGGAGGGGTTGCGTCTCTCCTCCTCCTCCTCACGATCCCACCCGTTCAGGGTGATCTTGCGCAGCGTCTTCAGCGGTCTTTCATCCATGTCAGGAAGGGCCGAGATGATGTGTTTGATGGGGAACCATCCAATCTCCCCCTTAGAGCAAAACTTGTACTGGTGTTTGAGGTACGTGTCCGACCCTTGGAGATGCAACCGGGGTCGTACCTGTTTGACCTTGGCATCCCAGTCCTTCAGGAGCTGCTTCCTGTCGCACATGATGTCCATCCCGGACGATGAAGTGACTCCCAGGGATGGAGCCGGAGTGACTCCGGTGGCAGCAGTGGGCCAAAGTGGGCACCCAACCAAACTTGAGCCAAAATGGTGAACCATTTTGGCCATATGATTTTGCAACACATTGCTTGCTCTACGCAAGCTCCAAGCAATCGCAAAAATGTTCCCAAATCAATAGAAAAGGGTTCCTACAGAGAATAGAGGTTAAAGGTTAACAGAAGCAGTGCAGCAGCCAAGCATCCCTTTTGTCTGAACTAAGAGAGGTGCCAATGTGGCTGCTGCTTGATTCAGTCTTGGTTCTGTCTGACCCACAGGTCAGATCTTCTGAACGAGAAAATGTGTGGACCTTCAGTCCAACAAAGTGATGGTGGTGACAGTCAAACCCAACCCACACCAACGGATGACTGGCACCACCTTACCCAAACCGAAGGATGGCAGGCATCCTTGGTGCTTCACAAACGGTGCTCCATACCCCCGGGCTCGCCGCCAGAGGCAGACGCACCCAGGGGTGGAAGAATGGCACCTCAGTGCACGGGCAAAGGGACCTCAAGTATCGACTTACCAGGTACCTTCTCGGCTTCAGATGCTGTGTCCACTGACTCGTCCGTGTCAGAACCGGAGCTCAACGAGGATGCATCAGCCGCCTCCATTTCTGGTTCTGCTCCGTCGGTGTCCCAACCTGGGGGGAAGGTATGGTGTTTGAAGCATCGACCACACTTAGCGTAGGAGTCAAACTCAGAAATGTAATCATCCACTTTGAGGTCCAAGGCCTTGGTGGCAGGGGGTTCCCAGCCACAGCCAATGCCACGACCATCCACTCCAAGGAGATGGATGGTAAAGGTGTTGGTGCTCCGTGACTTACGAGTAGCCGAGACCACTCGAAGGGGCACCACACGGTCATCCTCAGGGATTTCCCAAGCAGAACACGAGGTGACCTGCGAAGAAGCAAGGAGCTTGGTGAAGGATCCACTGCTGACGTCGTCGTCCTGGAGGTCCCCAGCCAGACAGCGTCTCGGAGTGTCGATGGGGGTGTCACCTAGGGGTCCATCCCCAACCACCTCAAAAGGTCCAGCATCATCCCACTCGGGGTGGTCCAGGTCCACCCTGACCTCTCTGGTGTGGTCATCCATACGGATGAGTCCCGATTGTTCGGCCACCTGGTTCCAAACCTTTTGGACCACGTTCCGCTTTTCGCGGGTTAAAGATATCAGCCGTTGACTCCGTGGTCCAGTTGCCCAGGTACTGTCTCTGGTCCCGAGGGAACCCAAGTTGGTATGCCAGCTCAAAGGAGCGATGAAATCTGGGGGCAGACTCCCATGGCGGTGAAGAGCGCTCTTCAGCCACCGAAGAGCACGGTCGGCCGTGCAAGGGCGGGCAATCAGCCCCGTGTAGTCCTTGCTGACAGTTGGAATGAGGTAGTCTGCCTCTTTGAAGTAGTCCAACTCGGACATCTTCGCCCACGCCTTGGCGAGGGGTGACCACCAGTCTCTACCCGTGAAAGAATAGCACGGAGCAATGAGAGGAACAGGAGCCTTCTTGGATTTGTAGGCAGACACCGTCTTGGTCTGCCAGGCTTGGCCTTCCAAAGTGCCGCCAGCATGTTTCATCTCATTGGGGCGGGTATGTTGGAGATCGTTGAACCGGGCACTGCAGGCGACCTGGAACCTGGTGATCGCACAAATGTACTGGTCCATCAAGGCAACAGGGGGGATGCCCTCGGCGCCAGAGGCTTCCGTAAGCATCCCGTGGCAATCTCCTCCAAGGCCCAGATGACCTCCTTGGTGGGTAAGGCAGCCTTCCTTTGTGGCTTGGAGACAGTATCGACCAGGTCCTCCTGGATGGCCTTCTTCTTTTCTAAGAGGTGAGCGTACTGGTCGACATCAAGGAAACCGAACTTCTTGGCAAACCACTTGAGGGTATCCCAGACACGTTGAATCTTATGTGGAGTGGTTTCCTGAGACCGGAGTTCATTCAGAAGATTTCTAACATCCCGGTCAGTCCAGGGGATGGTTGTGAACCCCAGCCTTTGAAGACCCTCCAGGCCTAAGCAGTAGATGCGGAGGGTGCGGAAGCGAGTGTCGCCCAGCAGATCCATAAACTCCCGGTCCTGGTTGGGGCCACGGACTGCTGCCATCGCTGGGATCTTGTCTGAGAAGGGAGCAAGGATGGCAATTAACTTCATGGCCCACTTTTCTCTAAGCTCTTGTTCCAGACGCCGTTGGGTGATCGGTTGTTCATCCTTGATGTTGGAGGGCTTCCAATGCCTCCACTTGGCAAGGGGCATGGGTATGACCACTGGTGTGGTCTGCCACGATTGCCATGATGTCCGATCCATAATGGCGTAGGAGATTTCATTGTCAGAGTATCGCCAAGAAGGTTTGCCAGCAGGCACCATCTTGAGGAGGCGGGCGAGAGCCTTGGTGGCCTCGGTCCGCTCAGCCACCTCCACCGGCTGAGGGAGGCAATCGAGGATGGACGACACCAAAGTGTCAAAGTAAGCAGTATATCGTACCAGTTGTTGAGTCCAACCCAAGGTGAGGTCATCCAGCTGGACAAGATGTTGGAACTCGTTCCCCTGAATGTCCGTCGGAGCAACTGGTTCCAGGCACATCTCCACCATGAGTTCCCCATCCGACTGAACAGGAGAGAAACCCGCCTTCAACAGGCCTCTCAGGACATGGTCCGGGAGAAGTGCATAGGCCCGGCCAAAGGGTGTTGGCAACACCAAGGGAGGCAGTGGGTGGGACATCCTGCTCGAGCCACTAGGGGTTAAATTAAGTTAGGAATAAAAGGAAGGACCTCAACGTACAGGAAATACAATAAGCATGCAACAGGACAGCTATGTCAAAGAAACATGCCAAGTTCAAATCACAAGTGAGTGCCCAGAGCAACCGAAACATCATCAAGAAAAACGGCGACAACACATTTCAAAGCACATCGGAAGCACAGCTGCAAGCGCACATCTTTTTGAACTGCATGTGGCACAGGGGTGCATTCCCCAAAAAGTCTCTGGCAGCGGTTCCGGACCCTCGCTGCCAGAGGCAGACGGAGGTCCTTCCCGTCAAGATGGTCGTGAGGAATCAAAACGACCCCGTGCCAAAAGTGAGTGGCCGCCTACTTGGGCAAGGCAAACTTGGCCGCAGCCTTCTGGAGCTTGAGCAGGCCCTCCTTCTCTGGATTGCTCAGCAGCACCGACCAAAGGAGGTCACTGACGTGGCCCTGCCGGTTCGTGACGGAGAAGCGGAGGCGCTCCCGCACATTGGGGTCCAGATCCAAGGCCTCATCTCTCAGTGGTGCTGTGGGTTCCACCCGCTTGTAAAACTCCATGCGGTCTTTGATCCAAGATGAGCTGCATGGAGACACGCTCCCCTGCCCGGCGCCCAGTGAGCTGCACCATGCGTGTGGATCCAGGCTTCTGCTTCCAAAAGCCCCGGCACCATTTGCACACGTAGCCCCCCTTGGTCTCCCCATGTTTCTTCTGGACAACCTCCCAGGCTGACACACTTGAGAGGACCAAGCCGCACTCCATCTTCCCCCAGAACGCATGGCAGAACTTGGTCTTGAACAGCTGCCGCTTCATGGAGTCCGCCGCATTCATCTTGACGTTCTCCACAGTGAGGGCCGGTCTAGGTGGAGCATCCACCCCCGACGATCCCTCACCGCCAGTGGCAGGGGGCGC
>VSDK01018119.1:66765-79410 GCA_009767595.1 Symbiodinium kawagutii
CATCTGGTTGGCGACAAAGCCCTCCGAGTAGCCCAGCTTCCGATAAAGGGCAGCCTCCGTGCCGGGTTCAGCGATGGCACACCACCAAATCTCATTGTGGCATCGCCAGTTCACCTTGACGTCGAGCAACGATTTGGCACCCAGTTCCTTCTGCAGCTGGATGTGGATCTTCGGGAACGATGAGAAGGCGCTCAGGGGCAAGGTGATGCGCTCATCGCAAATTGCCCTCATCGTCATGTGGTCTTTGCTGTCATGGACAGCAGCCACGGGAAGGTCCATGACCGGGGCCGGTGTGTGATTCAGCAAGGTCTGGGCGGCCAGGAAGCTTCCCATCTCCCGGTAAATCATCTTCCACTCCTCCGTGTCCTGGGGTGCCTTGGTGATGCCGAGGCTCTTGAGGAAGCCAATCACTTCCTTCCGGCATTCCACATGCTTGCGGAGGCGGGCCTCCGATCGCTGCTTGCTGTCCCGGGGGCCACGAACATGAGGGCGTTGAACCAAGGGCATCTGCATCCAAATGTTGTAAATGGCCTTCATGGTGTGCTCCGCACCAAAGCGGCCCATCAAAGAGGGGAGGTCCCATGTGTGAACTTGGCGGTGCCAATGCCAGTCTTCATCATCAGGTCCCGGAGCCCAGAACATGCCCACAATTGTTGACGTTGGGGCCTCAAGCCCAAGTCCACCTCCTCGGCCACCTCTTCATCGGTGAGGACCTTGTAGAGCCGGGTGTAGCGCTTGCCATCGGTGCCAATGGTGCGCTTCTCCATCAACATCACGTCCCCCGCTGCGATCTTGGTGGCCCACTCAGGTGGGGAGAAAGGTGTGCCTGGGTCTCTCCACTCCTTGCACCACTTGCCGCCCCAAAGACGGCACTCCCCCTTATGCATGTTCATCATGCAGTCCAAGATGGCCAACTTGCGTTCCGGTGAGTGCTCGGGGAGTTCCTTTGCCAACTGCTGCTTCACATCTACCTCGCCGCCAGAGGCAGGCGCAGCAGTGCTGGGCAAGTCGTCCTCCACCTCCACATCATCCAAGGCAATCTTGGGCACCTCCTCAAAGAGACGTGAGTGGCCGAAGGGGTTCAGGTCCTCCTTGATCAGCTCCTTGATACGGAGGTACTTCTGCCGGAGGGTGGATAAATCCGCTTCCCCCAGGTAATCCATCTGCGTAGTGGGGCAGAACACATTGCACTCCAACGCCTCACGAAGGTCCTGGGGCCACAGCGAAACAAGGTCCTCGGCATGTGCCTGAAGCAGTTCCCGACGCTGCTTGTTCTCAGAGTCGATGCGCTGGGTGATCTTCTTCACGGAGGTCTGGGACTTGCGGATGGCATCGAAGTGAGAGATGTTGGAATCCTCCGTGAACTTCCGCTTCAAGTAGCCCCGGAACTTGTCCAAGTTGAGACGGCGTAGGACTTCTGCTCCTTGGACTTGATCATCCGGCACGGAGTGGGCTCCCATCTGGATCTGGGCCATCACCTGGACCTGCTTGTCCACCGCCTCGAGCTGCTCCTTCTTCCAGATCTTGGCCTTCACCGATTCCTTCTGGAGGTCCTTGGCCTGCTCCGGGGGCGGGCAGTTTTGCATAGCTGCCTTAATCTTCAGCATCTGGGTACCATGAGGATGGAAGAACAGGGTCTTCTGCTCGGAATCAAAATCAGCCTGGACCGGTGGACGATCCACCTCCCCTGCAAAGTTGTCGTCCTGGTAAGTCTTCACCTCTTCCCGCAGGGTCAATCGAAGGTCTGTTGGGACAATCCAACTTGGCAGCTTTCGCCGGGGCCTGGGCAAAGTCGCCCGCATCCATGCATGCCTGCTCCTTCAAGGTGGCCGCTTGCTCCTGAGTGAGGGGTTTCTCACTGTGGATTGGCTCCCAATGTGGTCCGTCTGCATCCACCACCAAGCCCCACTGGATGTCGCCGGATTGCAGTTGTGCTGAGGGGATGTCCTTCGGCACTGGAAACGCCGGAGCCCGGCACATGGGGCACTTGGAGGCCTTGTGCATGGTCGGTGGCCAGGGCATCATGCACTCCGAGCAAACGTGGCTGTGGTGCTCGGCTTGGGTAGCCAGTTCCACCAGGTTGGAAGGGTCCCGCTTCTTGACGTGCTTCACCTTCCACATCTCCTCGTGGCGCAGTTGGGCCTTCATAATGACATACGCCTCCAGGACCCTCTCCACCGAGGGCTTCTCCTGCTCGAAGTCCAGAAAAAGCTGGACCACCTCCTCCAACTTCAGTCCTCTGCAGAGCTTCTGTGTCTTGGCCCCGATCCTGGGGAGAGTCGACTCCAAGCCCTCCATGAAGTAGAGGTCATCCTTGAAGATCCAAACGACACCCTCTTGGGATGC
This sequence comes from Symbiodinium kawagutii, assembly GCA_009767595.1. Taxonomy (NCBI): domain Eukaryota; class Dinophyceae; order Suessiales; family Symbiodiniaceae; genus Symbiodinium; species Symbiodinium kawagutii. The sequence continues at coordinate 69,112 of VSDK01018119.1, forward strand.
CCCCCCCTCGCCGCCAGGGGCAGGCGTAGGGAGGGCAGAGCCCGAAAGAACGCCATCAGCCCGCAAAGACGCCGACAGGGAAGTAGGATCCACACCCAGGACCGTGCCACCAGTAGTCATCGGGACATCGTCCCCACTGCGGGGAGTCTGGCACGCCTTGTCATCTCTGGTCTGCAACTGGGACATGAGCTCAGTGAGGGAAGCCAGTTGTCCATCCAATGCCTCCCTGGAAACAGGTTCGCACAGTTCGAACTCGGCAGGGTCTGTTCCCGCCAAAGTCAGGCTTGCAACCTCATCATCCTTGGTCTGCTGTTCCGCAAGCTCCTGTGCCGCCTGCATGTCCTCCTCCGGAATTTCCAGCATCTCAAAGGAAGCCACGGTGTCAACTTCTGGGAAGTCCACCATCTCCACATCAGTGGGCGACTCCGCTGCCGCTTCGGGCATCTCAGGAGTCGAAGACGTCGCCATTGCGATAGTTTGAAGGGCGCGGTCTAGCCTAGAGCTTTTTCTCAACCAAAGTGGGCACCCAACCAAACTTGAGCCAAAATGGTGAACCATTTTGGCCATATGATTTTGCAACACATTGCTTGCTCTACGCAAGCTCCAAGCAATCGCAAAAATATACTGTAAGGGTTTAAAATTAGGAGGAAAATAGCCAAAAACACTGTAAATACCAATAAAATTGTAAAAAGTGTAGGTCTTGGGGGGGGGTACCATATATATACATATTTATATTATGTATATTTACTTATCTATATTGTGAAATCACTGCCTGTTCACATGTGCACGGTCAACCAGCCGAAGCCACCATGTCACCATCTGCGCAGCCCTTTGGGTTGAGGTGTGGAGGGCCGGCTTGAGCCTGTGCAGCCATAGATTGGTTGGGGCTGCAGGGGCGGACGTAGGTTGCAGTCGTAGCATCACTGGTTCATTGATCGTGGATAGCTGCTGGGAGTGAAACAGCGCAGGGCGCTTTGGGCTTCGGAGGTGACTGGAGTTGGAAGGGTTCAGTTGGCTACCTTTGTCCATTTGACATTGGTAGCGGAGCCAATCGATCGGCTCAGGGCTACCGTGAGAGGTGAGGCACCTCTTTGTGGAAGTCTGGATTAGTGCGACGTCGCATGGCTCAGTCTTCCGATACAACCAATGGCACCATTTCAAATCAATTAGCATCCCTGGTTCCGAATTTCGATCCGGCTGTGGATAACATGGAGGTATGGTCGTCAAAAGTGGAACTTCTGACGCAGGTTTGGCCGCAGTCTGGGAACCAGATTGATTCTCGGGTGCTCTGGCTCAGCGTATCAAAAATTACAGCTTCGACAAAAGGACATTCTCACTGGCGATATTGCTGGGATTCGCAAACTTGTCGAACTGGTTGGGGGTACGTGGGGCCAAGTGCCGCTTGAAAAGCGGTACGAGCTCGTGGAAAAAGCGGTGTATCGAGGAGTACAAAAGTCTGATGGAACTGGCGATAGCTTCATAGCCCGAATGGATGTTGTTTGGTCGGAGCTCACTGCAAAGGGAACCACTTTGGAGCAGATCAAAGCCTACTCTCTTTTGAGAGGAAGTCGTCTTAACGCAGAAGATAAAAAGAGAGTACTGGTTGACGCCGGAGTGGAATCCGACAACGCTCTGTCTTGGGACAAAGTGGTTAGCGCAGTTCGCCTTCTGAGTTCATCATTTTTCCAAGATTACACCGGCATTCGCAAAGAACGCAACTTGAAGACCATCAGGCTTTTGCTGTGGAAGAACTTCCGCAGGATGATGATGAACCGCAACAGGCCCTTTGGGCCACTTCAGATGAGGTTCTGGATGATGAGACATTGGCCATTTTGGCCAGTGAGCATGATGAAGATGCCACCCTCATCTTGCAGTTCGAGGACAGCATCATGGAGACGCTTCAGACGGATGCTGAATTGTCAGCATTCTTTTCCACGTATCAGGATGCCAGACGGCGTCTAGCAGAGCGTGTCCGCACTCGCGGGTTCTGGCCGGTGCGAAAAGGCACTGGAAAGTCTGGTGGCAAACCAGGCAAGGGAAAAGGGAAGGGAAAGTCTCTTGCCCAACGCCTTGCCACCTCTCGATTTCGGTACTGCGATAGGGTCGGTGATTGGAAACCCGAGTGTCCGGATCGCATCTTCTTGTCAGCCGAGATCATGGAGCTTCCAGTGATTCACCAGGAATCTCGTGCTCAGCCTGATCATCAATTTTGTTTTGCGCATACACACACACCACACACTGATATGTATACACACGCCCGTAGGTAGATACGTAGGAAGTACATGACTCCCGCATCCTTGCAGTCGTGGTCTTCCCGCCTCAAGCATGCACTGAGGATCCCAACAATCGCCAGTGAAGTAATTCGTGCATCCGAGGCCATTTTGAAGCCACCACCCAAAGCCCCTCATGACATGTTGTGTGAGACTCATTTTGCATCCACAGGAACAGTAGGGGTGGTGGACCTTGGAGCCTCTCAGACAGTAGTAGGTGACAAGCAGGCAGTAGACATTTTGTCATTGCTGCCTTCGTCCATTCGCAGTCAAGTACAGCGCATGCCACAGCACTTAGTGTTTCGTTTTGGTAACCATCAAACTTTGACCAGTAAATGGGCCATGATGATTCCTTTTGCAGGCTTGTGGTTGCGCATTGCCATAGTTCCCGGCAACACACCATTCTTACTTTCGAATGCTTTCCTCCAGCAGATTCAAGCTGTCATTGACACCGATGAAAGAACACTATGGAGTAAACGGTTGGGTAGGCATTTGATTCTTGATCGATCCCCCAAGAATTTGCTCATGATGGATATTGGTCAACTTTGGGAGGAGAGCCATAACCCGGTTGCCATCGAAACCACCCATCGCTCCATCCAGAAGGACAAAGGACATGAGGTGCTGCGAGATACAGCCACCACTCTCTCAGCGACCAGTGTCAGGCATCAGGTTCAACCAGGTTCTGAGTCGCATGGCATGGGCCACAGCACATCATCACATGCACCCAGCCCAGACATCGTTGCTCAGCCACGGAGTTCCCCTCACGATGATCACAAATCCTCTGTGAATCATGTCGGACTCCCTGGCGAATCGCTTTGCAGAGTACCAACGCCTGGTGGAAGCCAACCAGGAAGACTTGAGCAAGCTCAAGTTGGAGGACCTATGCCAGGAGAGAGTGTGCTTCGGGGAAGCCAAGAAGGGTCTGACATACGATCAAGTCTTCGAGGACAAGAAATGGGCGCAGTTCATCCTTCGCCGCTACGAGAAGTATGGCACTCCAAGTCATGCCCGATTCGTGAGGTATGTGGAATTGAAGCTGGCGGCAGTCAACACCATGCCCAAGCAGAGCTCCAAAGCTCAAGGCTCCAACGAGAAGTCGGAGAAGAAGAAGATGTCGGCCCCGGTCCCAGAGAACGACCAGGATGTTCCAAAGGAAGTGCAGAAGTTGATGATGAAGGGCCACAATCCCAAGATGCTGCCGGTGGACTCAGGGGACTCCTGGGACGAACTGGAAGTCGAGGAGAACAGCTCGAGCTTCGTGCTGGAGGAGCTCCAGGACATGAGGCCCGCCAATCAGAATCTTCATCACCGCATGAGCCATGTGGAGACTCTGATGGACGAGATGGTCCAGCACTTGCGGCAGATGATTATGAAGCAGGAGAACTGAGAGTAATGTCTCCTGAGATGCGGGCGAAGCTTGATGCACACCTGCAAGACATCGATCAATCACTCATGGAGATCTCGGAGCTTGCGAATGTCACTGAAGAACAACAACTTCACATGATAGGATGTCATAGCAAAATCAAATCTTTGATCAAACAATATGAGCAAGAACTTCAGAGTGTTGTCCGATTGTATCAAAGCTCCACTCGCCGACGAATTGATGTCTTGGAAGTCATGTGCTCTCCGGAGAGCACACTGACTGATCGGGCGCAGTACCATGGTGGAAGAAAGTCTCTTCGTTTCGGATTGGCCGAAAGTGATCTGCAGAAACGTGACTCACGAATGAAGCTGTTCCAATGGATGGTTCAACGTCGTCCTAAACATCTCTGGTACAGTCCTACTTGTGGTCCTTGGAGCATGTGGAGTCAACTCAATATGGGGAAATCCATCAATGGTTTGATTGAAGGTACGCAACAGCGTGAGGCATGTTTGTGGCAGATCAGCTTAGGAATCGTGATGTTTCGCTTCCAGCATGCACTTAGCAATCACTTTCACTGGGAACAACCTCGGGGAAGCCAGATGTTTTATCTCCCAATCATGACTGAAGTTATCAATGCATCTGCCTGCGCAGGCTTCGATTTGCGCATGCTGGGGAATCTGAAAGATCCCGAGACGTCGTTGCCCATCCGAAAGAGCCTCTGGGCGCTCACGACATCCAGCAATTTGTTCCAGGCATTGGATGGTCAGAAATGCACCAAGGACCACCAGCATAGGCACATCGCTGGATCCACTCGCATAGGAAACAAGACCATTCCATGGTCACGATTCACCGAAAACTATCCAGTGAAGTTTGCATCTCAAGTTGCCAAAATTCTTGCGCATCATCGATGGAGTGATGTTCCAATCTATGTAGGTGAGACTTCGGATGCTGATGACCATCCAACCAAGCGCCGTCGCTTGAATGCCAAGATGAGTCCTCTGGCCATTGAACAGCTCCATAACATGTCATGGCAAACCATCATGCAGAACGCTGATCGACTAGCACCACGGGTAGGCACCAAAGTGTTGGAGTCAGGGGAACTGGTTCAAAAAGTTCAGATCATGTATCCACAGCATCATATTCAGCATCTTGTGTTGTGTCGAGGAACTGACAGGTATGGAGGCCCTTGTAGAGCAATCACTCCAGGAACTGCCCCACTACGACTTAGAGCTTGCATTCGTAGAAATCATGAAGATGTAGTTGTTGATTCTGAATGGGAAGCATGGGAACGACTATCCCAAGCAAAACTCCGGAAGAATGGGGTAGCAGCTCGAGTTAGTGTCATGGTCTATGCCAAGAGTAGACCAGTAGCAGTGGCTCCAGAGGAGAACCCGAGCATTGCTCCTGAAGCGCCTCCACTCGTGCGCTCAAGAGCGCTGACTGACTCCAGGTCTCCAGACGAACCATGTCCAAAACGTGTTCGCTTTGAACCATCGGATGAGCATCCTCATGAGGATCCCCATGAACAACCTGGTACTGATGAACAATCAAGTGAGCAACCTTCCGAGTTATCCAATCGTGAACATGTAGACCTGATCAGTCAGAAGCACGGACCACGAATGCTCGCATTGTCTCCTGAGCAACAGGCAACTTTGTTAAAGTTGCATCGCAACCTGGGACATCCAGGGGCAGCCAAGCTTGCCGAATTTCTCCGACAGGGGCAATATCCTCAACAAGTGATTGATGCAGTGCCTGATCTTAGATGTTCAACATGTCAAGAAACTCAGGTTCCCAAGATCCAACGACCCAGCACAATCCACTCCACGGGTGATTTTGGCGACATCATTTCCATGGATGAACTGGTATGGACCAACAAGATGGGCACTCGATATCACATATACCATTTCTTGGATAATAGCACCCTTTATCACTCCGCTCAGGTATCCATGTCACGTGAAGCCACCGATGCCATCCAGGCATTTAACACTGGATGGTTGCAGTGGGCTGGATCGCCAGGCATGATAGTCATGGATGCTGCCACTCGAGCTCAATGCTCAGCAGTTCCTGGACTTCCTCCAGGCACATGACATTGCCCATAAGACCACTGCCCGGGATGCCCACTGGCAAAACTCCAGAATTGAGCGACATGGCAAGATCCTGGAAGAGATCCTAACTAACATGGACACCGAAGTACCCATCAATAGTCCTGAAGACCTTTCCCTGGCATTGCACTTTGCTACACAAACAAAGAATCAATGGAGTAGGTATCGAGGATATCCACCGGAGATGCTTGTCTTTGGTAAAAATCGCCATCGATCAGGATCTGTCATAGATGAGAGTTCCATCGTATCCAATTCACTGGCCTGTGCAGACACGGCAGAAGGAAGCAAATTCCTTTCTGAACTGCTGGTACGTGAACGAGCCAGGAAAGCCTTTGCCACCATTGATAATGACCAGGTCTTAAGGAGAGCACTTGTTCATCGCACCAGACCAACTCGTGGTCACTATAATCCTGGAGAATGGATCATGTTGTGGCGCAAGAAAGGACAGGCTGATGGCTTTTGGCGAGGTCCAGCACGTGTGATTGTACAGGAAGGTCAATCAGTCATTTGGGCAACATGGGGAACTCGGTTGTATCGCATTGCACCCGAACATGTTCGTCCTGTTTCTGCCATGGAAGAACAGCAAGTACCTCATCAGACCACTCAGATTCAGAGCAGTCACCAAGGTGGAACCCAATACATTGATATGATCCGTAGAGGCCAACCGAGTGATCCATCACCGCCAAGATTGCCTGACAATACCGGCATCCCAGAGTCATCCGTTGTCAACAGTCCAGAGACTGGACATGGCAATGAACCAGCTCCTGCTGGCACTGACTCGCAACAGCCCGATGGTGAGCCACCTCCAGTGGATCTTGAGGAAAACACAGAAAAACCACAAGCCATTCCACATGTTCCTTCCGACATGCCAATACTGGATGATGATAGTGATGGTTTGTATGTTGATGATGACTATCCTTGTTTTCACACCGAGACCAATGAAGGATGGCAATTTGAGGTTGACATATGCCAACATGATATTCAACGATAGAAACAGGAAACATCCCCACATGAGATGGCCTTCTTGGTGTCAGCAGCGAAACGCCGGCGAAGTGAGGTAAAGCTCACCACCCTCTCCCATGAAGACCAACAGAAATTTCAAAATGCAAAGATGAAAGACATTGAAAGCTGGATATCCACAGGTACTGTGTGCAGGATTCTCCGTAATCAACTTCCAATTCAGAACGTGCTCAGGTGCCGCTGGATTCTAACATGGAAGGAAGTGGATCAAGCCAACACCCATGAGACCAATCCCAAGTACAAACCAAAAGCTAGGCTTGTTGTACTAGGCTATGAGGACCCAATGGTTGACTCCATCCCCCGTGATTCACCAACCATGTCGAAGCTCACACGAATGTTATTGTTGCAGTATGCCGCAAGCATGTCCTGGGACATTCAATCCTTTGATGTTAGCACCGCCTTTCTTCGTGGCAGTGAGCAAGGGGGAAGAACATTGGGCCTAGAACCACCGGAGGAGATGCGTACAAGGTTGAAATTGAAACCCCAATGAAATAGTCAAGTTACTCAAGGTGCATACGGAAGAGTAGACGCACCATATTTATGGTTTGTCGAACTCAAAGCTGGTTTGGAGAAAGCAGGGCTCATCCCTAGCCCATTTGACCCTTGCTTGTGGGGATTGGTCCATCCCACCACCAAGAAGACGGAAGGTCTATTGGCCGTCCATGTAGACGATGGTCTTTGCTGTGGTTCCGCATTCTTTGAAAGCAAGCTAGCCGAAGTCGAAAAGATGTTTCCATTTGGTAGTCGTAAGTCAAGGGATTTCACTTTCACCGGTTTGCGAATCCAACAACAACCGGATTTTTCCATTCATGTGAATCAAAGTCAATATGTCAAAGACATCCATGCAATCACAATGACCAGAGAGCGTCGAGCACAAAGCCAAGAACCAGTCACTGAGGGAGAGAGGCAACAACTGAGAGCAATCATCGGGAGCTTGCAGTATGCTGCGGTCAACAGCAGACCTGACATCTGCTCCAGACTTGGTCAATTGCAGAGCCAGATCAACCGGGCAACTGCGCAAACATTGATCGAAGCCAATCGAACACTCCATGAAGCCAAGTCACATGCCGACACATGTTTGAAAATCCAACCAATACCTTTGGATCGCCTGCGATTTGTCGCATTTTCAAATGCCTCATTTGCATCCCCGAAATGTCCTGACTCACATCAAGGTATGATTATCATGGCAGCTGATGAAGACATTGGTAAGAATCAACGAAGTATAGTCAATCCTATCATTTGGCACTCAAAGAAGATACAACGAGTAGCAGTGAGCACTCTATCAGCAGAAGAAATGGCTCTTGCTGGTGCAGTTGATAGTTTGTCCTGGGTAAGGTTGATGTGGGCTTGGATCTGCGATACCCGATGTGATTGGCGTAAAGCTGATAGTGTTCTCCCACAACTTCCTCCTGCATTCTCAGCTCTACCTCCCTTGGAACCTGATGATGAATCTCCTGATCCTAGTAGACTGTTGGAACACCTTGAGAATCTTCCAGCTCGGCACAGTGGAGTGTTAACCACGGACTGCAAATGCCTCTTCGATTTGATAAATCGAAATGCACCTCCGGCTTGCGCAGAGTTCAGAACTTCACTACAAGCCAAACTCATCCGTGAACACTTGGCCAGTGGTATATCCATACGTTGGGTACCTTCCAGTGCTCAGTTAGCTGACGCACTCACAAAAGTCATGGACAATAGCATATTGCGATACTTCTTGCACCATGGTCGATATAGTCTCCACGATGAACAAGAAATCCTTCGTTCCAGATCAGATCACCGCACTCGTATCCAATGGTTGAAGTCCCAAAACACACCTGAATAGCATCTCGTACTTCTCCTTGTGGAAAAGCCAAGTCGTCCAAAGGATGAAAGCTGCGAATGTTGTTCTTTTGAACTTTTTCGGTTGCCATGTGTTCCGCACATTGTGAACAAAACATAGTTTTAGGAGTGTGAAATCACTGCCTGTTCACATGTGCATGGTCAACCAGCCGAAGCCACCATGTCACCATCTGCGCAGCCCTTTGGGTTGAGGTGTGGAGGGCCGGCTTGAGCCTGTGCAGCCATAGATTGGTTGGTGCTGCAGGGGCGACTGTAGGTTGCCGTCGTAGCCTCACTGGGTCACTGATCGTGGATAGCTGCTGGGAGTGAAACAGCGCAGGGCGCTTTGGGCTTCGGAGGTGACTGGAGTTGGAAGGGTTCAGTTGGCTACCTTTGTCCATTTGACACTATATATTTATTCATTTATGTATTGATTTATTCATTTATTTATTTATCTATTTATGTATTCACTTATTTATTTATTTATTCGTTTATTTATTTACTTGCTTATTTAAGAATATATTAATTATCTATCTATTTATTTATTCATCTATTTATCTATCTATTTATCTATGTATTTATTCAATTGATTATTTATTTATCTATATATTTTTCTATCTATCTATTTATTCATTTATGTATATAAAAAATACACGTATATATTCATATGTATGGTTTTAATCTTGTGTATATATATGACAACAAATATGCATATATCTATGTGTATAAATAAATATGTATGTATATATATATATATATGAATCTCAATATGTGTGTATATTTATGAATATAAATATGTATATGTATATATATATATATGATGCACATACCTAACATGTTAGTTCACCACATGTGTCACACTTTAACTCCAGGTGTACACCGCATTTGGAAAACGGCTTCACAAGCTCCTATGGTTTGTCCGAAACGCTAGTCATGGTAGCACTGATTGTTGCTTGGTGCCAATGGCCAGCACCCCTGGGTACACAAGATATAAATCCCCAACTGATGAACCACGTCAAGGATATGTTACACAATGACTATGACAGTCGACAAAACAGCTGTCAAAATCACGAATACAGTATCACAAGTTGACAAAACAAAATGATTGCCATAAACACAATAATTTGACAGCAACGCTAACTTGTCCAATTGATTGAGTTCCGAATTCCCAAAAGCATTTACAAGGTTTGTCAAAGCACTTGTGCGGTGTCTTTTTCTTTTTAAGTGGCTTGATATGCCTCAGATGTCTGTGCAGTGGATACCAATAAAGGTCATGCATGCAGCCATGCATATCTTTGTTTCCGCATCCACGCGCACCAGCAGAATGAGATAAATCCATGTTGTGCAGGAAAATCTCCCAGCTCCATTGGGCCCCCCAAGTCCTGGTCCCCCAGAAGCATCTGATACGAACCCTTCAGTGTTGAATCATGTTCATTTCATCGGAGAATTCATCAATAACCTGGAGACTCTTTATCATCTACCATTTTTTTGGTATGAGAACTATGGTGTTTGTTTTTTCTACAATCCAGAACTGGAAGGTACAGGAAGTCATCTACAAATGGATGACTTCAAGCGTTATGAATCAAATCACATGAGAATTTGGCATGATTCACCCCAGCCGGGAATGCATCATGTCGACGGGCAATCCACATTCTCTAGATAGTCTACCTATAGACGATAGTGATTTTCCACGAGCTATTGAATTCCCAAACGGGGCATTGTTGGC
>VSDK01018119.1:79420-96714 GCA_009767595.1 Symbiodinium kawagutii
CAAGAGCGGTTTCAACGGCCAGTTTGTTCGACGTATGATTCAAACGTACCAGTTGAGCACCAACGGTCAACCGTACTGTGAAGAGTGTTGGATGTTGTTGGCTAGTTTTCTTTGAAAGCCTTGCGAATCACAACCATGATTATCATAGTCATCATCATCATCATCATCATCATCATCATCATCATCATCATCATAATCATCATCATCATCATCATCACCACCACCAGCATCATCATCATCATCATCATCATCATCATCATCATCATCATCATCATCATCATCATCATCACCATCGTTGTCGTCGTCGTCGTCGTCGGCGTCGTGATTTCTGTGAGGATGATGTATGAATTCATCATGTGATCAATCACCATTATCAACTCTATTAATGGGAGATCAACATTGACAAAACCACCACCCCCAGTTTGTCTTCAATAATTATTGATCATCACTATATATTGTCTAAACCATATCAATCATCATCATCTACCACCATTATTGCTAAGCATCATTGTGAATCATTGTGAACCATCGTTAGCTACTACATTTGATGGTAGACTGTAGCTTCATATACTAGTTGTTATTGAAGTCTATATAGTTCTAAGAATGTAGATCAGCTGACCACTAACATAACATCAACCACCAGAATGACAACTCCAATCATCAGCATCACCTTCGTCAACTGACTTACCACTGCTGATCGACCATCCACCCTTTGACCAAGTGATGCAGGGATTCGTGAAGCCATCAATCCTGTCACGACTTGGAACAGGGTTAGGAACATGCCAACGATGGTTCACAATGGTGAAACGCCCAGTACTTGAACAGAAGTAGTTCACAATGGTTGATCGCGGTTATCACAATGGTGAACAATTGTGGTTTATACTACTTCAGATCAGGGGTAGCCGACAATGATCAACAATCTTCACCACAAACATCACGAAACGTCCGCCGTATATGTTAAGATCCGAGGCTTTGCTGGGTCCTTCCACTTCGAACTAAGATGTTTTTGCTGTCCAAACTCAGAGTCCACAAACAAAACCGGTGCCGTCCTGCGGGCCCCATCCCAAGTGATTATTCATACTTGGATGTGCATTCCCACTTGGTAAGTGGTATCTAACCACGGATGTAGGGGGCAGAAGCTAACTTGTAGGGTCTTTTATCCATCGTGATATCCAGTTCTAACCGGAGCTGCACATCAAAGTACCAGGTACCCTCCAACTAAGAATCACTGGGACGACGATTTTCGGATATCCTCAGCCATGGAAAACCAGCTTCTTTGATGTGAAAACCTCACCATAAATTGGCAATATCAACCTATCGCTGTCACCATGACAAGGCACTTGTGGCCACTCGGACGCTGTTTCCAATCTGCAAGTAGAACTGGTTCGCCTGACACCAGCCACAAATTCTTGAGCGTCATTATGTAGGCACTACTTGTAACCAATAGAGACCAACAGTGAAAATGGACCAACAGCAGAATGGCCATGTCTGTTTTCATCGTTTACCATCGTGAACCAGTGTCAAACCTCAGTAACCATTGTTTTTACCACCATGAATTAGGCATCATTTTGGTCGAGCATTGTGAACCAGGATCATCCAACATTCACAGCTACCATTGTTGAGCACGAACTATCTTATGATCCAAGCCACGGCAAATAATAACCAGGAGCCCCCATTGCGAACCGTGAGCCCAACAAATGAGCATTCTGGCTGATGAACTACTAGAAATTGTAGAAATGAGAATAACAAGTTATTGCTTGGTGCCCGGGTTGCCATGGATGACAACAATAGCAGCAGCCAGGTGCAGATTGTCGGATTGATATCAGCATCTCAAAGAATATCCCCTTATTGGTCTTGCTTGGTCATCTTTCCATTTCCTCTGCTAATCTACAGCAACTGAACGATTTTACGATTCAGTGTTTACAATGGTGATTTTCCGCTGTAAGCAGCTTGATTGGGGGAGAGAGCATTTAAGTTGACTTTCATATGTTCTGTAGCAACATGACCAACCAACAATATGTAAACCGATCACCAACATGCCACGTTGGGAAATCACAGCCATCATGGATCTTGCGGGAGACGTGTGAGCACCAGCAATGATCGAGCCAATACAGTCAGGTGATCCAGGCTGCCATGTTACCAGCTGGGTGCCATGATAAGGAAACCACCATAGATCTTTCTGGGGTGGTTCTAATTCCAAGCATTCGTTCTGGTCCCATAAGCCTCACTTGAAATCAACATGGAGGATGATCATCCCAATCCCAACCTCTTCATTGATCTCTATTGCCTAGTCATCATCTACTGATGTTCATAGTGCATGATCATCATCTTGCTGCGGTCATCCCGGAGATTTTGCCACTGTCCTGGAGCAGTCCTCAGTTTGGTGATTCATATTACAATTTGCAATCATGTCCAACCACTGTTGGCCATGAGTACCCATCATTTACCAGCAGTTCATCGACAATTCACGGGAACGAATCTCCCATTCCCCCCACGTATCAACACATCAACCCTGAGTCTGGAAGTGCAAGCAACAATTACGGGCAAAACTTGCTGTTGCATATCTGAATTTGAATACTTAGATACATGCGTAAAGATACATACTTGTCAAAAAGCAGCACCACATGTGTCCATCCAGCTCTGGCAGGTACAGACCTCACTTGCCGCCCGGCAAGAACCTTTGGCTCGAGGCGCGAGACAAATAAGTGTCTTGGCGGCGCTCCAGGAGGAGCCATCTACCGGTGTGATAACTGGTAGCGGAGCCCCCCTGCGGGGGGGCATCCAGGAAGCTACCTGAGACCCTAGGACGGGTTAGGTGAAAAGCAGCACATTAGTTTCATTCAGCCATGGCCTCGGACTCCCGAGACTCCAATGCTCAGTGGAAACGGTTCAGTGGCGAATCACTGGATGGCAAGGAGTTTCGCAAATGGCGTCTGTGGGCTGAAGCGAAGATGGCTGCATCCAAGGACATCAATCCCAAGCAGCGTGGCCCATTCGTGTACTGTCTGTTGGACGGTATAGCACTGGAAGCGGTGGAACATCTGACGTTGGAATCTCTGAAACAAGATAATGGAGATAGTCTGATATGGTCCGCTCTAGAAGAACGATTTCCTGACAAACAGAAACATGACTGGATGGCCGAATGCTTGAGGGAGGTTTTTCAGATCACCGTCAAGGACGGTGAGTCGATGGTGTCCTGGACCGCACGTGTCCAAGAGGTGTTCTGGCGCTGCAAGCGCAAGGTCGAAGTGGACTTCCCTTCGGAGGCCAGAGGATGGATATGTTTGCATTCCAGTGGCCTCAACGAAGACCAGAGGGCAATTGTCACAGCGAAGACCCAGGGGGACATGAAGTTGGATGTGATCATGGGCGCTATGAGATCATGTTTCCCTGACTATCGCGCCCCAACTCGCTCTGGTCGTGCCAAAGCATCTACAACCTATCTGGCTCAGGAAGTGCCAGACCATGCCGATGAGGACCACTCCGCAGAGTTTGAGCCCAACGACCTCGTCATCGGTGAAGTGGAAGCCCTACTCAGTGAACATGGAGTGGGGGATGCTTCGGAGGGAAACACTGCAACCTCTGACGACGTGTTCGATGAACACGATGTGGCAGAGATCTTGGCTGTCACATGGAAGGAACGAAGACAGGAGATCTCCCGTTTGCAACGAGATCGCAAATTTACCCAAGCAAAGTCCATCAAGCAGAAGTTCTCCAAGGAGGCCACGGACTTGAAGCGGAAAACCAAGTGAACTGCGGGAAGGTGGGTCACTGGTCCAAAGACTGCACCCTTCCAAAGTCATCGAAGGCTTCAAGTTCAGGCGGTGGTGCAGATGGTGCCAAGAAGCAGGTGGCCGCCGTCGTGGTTCACGACTCATCGGAGAAGCTCGCCGAGGAGGTTCTGCTCGTCTCGTCGCCAGGTTTTGGCATAGTGGATTCGGGCTGCAGTAAAACACTCATTGGTCAGGAGACGTTGGGAGCATTCATGCGAATGTTCCAAGACCTGAACCTTCCAGCCCCGACTTCCCGGAAGGAAAGCAACCTCTTTCGGTTCGGCAACGGAAGTGAAGAACTGTCCCAGAGGACAGTGGTGATGCCCGTTGGTATCTTTGGACGTCGTGGCACAGTGGAGGCAGCCGTGATCAGTGGCTCCGCACCATTGCTGTTGAGCAGGGCCACCCTCAAGTCCTTACGGGCAACGTTGGACTTCCAAGATGGCAAGATTTCAGTGCTCAATGCCCCCAAGCAACCGATGAAGTTCAACGAAGCAGGACAGATTGTGATCAACATGCTGGACTTCGAGACACCAGTTCAGGAGACAATGGTGGCTGAAGAGGTCGTAGCAACTGGCCAAGCAGGCTCCAAGGCCGGCCTGTATCCAGCCCGGGGCCTCACCAAGCGAGAAGCTTGGGTCATTAGCAGCTCTGCCGAAGCCTGGACCAAGGGTGCTTCGACCTATGCAGTGGCCGAACTCTTCTCCCCTCCTCGTTTTGCCAAGTTGGCGAAGGAGATCGGACGAGATGGACTCTCATTCGACATTGTGGATGGTTGGGATCTCACCGTCCCGTCAGTGCAGCGACAGGCGAGCAAGCAACTCGAAGAAGCCAAGCCCGAACTGCTGGTGGTGTGCCCGGAGTGCAAGCACTGGGGAGGCTGGTACCGCCTCAACCAACATCATCTGCCGCTGGAAGTGCGATTGAAGAACATGCGCACAGCTCGTCGACAGGTGGATTTCTGTGTGCAGGAGATCAAGCGACAAATTCGCCGTGGAGGACGAGTGCTCATTGAGCACCCATGGAGCTCCAGCATGTGGAACTATGCCCCGTTGGCCAAAGTGACCCGGAACATGCACAAGTGCCGGATCGACATGTGCGCCTACGGATTGCAGGATGATGCCAATCTTCCAATCCTGAAGCCTACTGCCATCATGGTCTCGCATGACGACATGGTAGACCTGGCCCGAACTTGCCCAGGACATGAACACCATAGGGTGGTAGCCGGTAGGTTGGATAATGGGGAGTTGGTTAGTTCCATGACTGCACGATACACACATGAGTTCGTTCGCACTTGGTTGAGTTGTGTATGTCCATCACTTCAGCTGTGCTCATTCGTGTGCCTCCAGGAACCAGTGATGAGCTCTCAATCTGAATCGCTGCTAGACGATGGTGTAGCCTGCGTTGAGGAAGTGTTGGTTAGTACTGTGACTAAGCATAACGATCAACAGATCATGCAAAGCCTAACCAAGTTGCACAACAACCTTGGACACCCGTCCGATCGTGACATGTTGCGCATCCTCAAGAATGCAGGAGCCCATGACCGGGCTTTGGCCCTCGCCAAGGATTTTGAGAAACACTGTCAAGTGTGCATTCAGCGTCAGCGTCCCACACCATGTTTGCCAGGAACTCCATCACAAATTCTTGATTTTAACCATAGAGTTGGTCTCGATGTAAAGATAGTTCCCGGTTGGAAAGAGGGACAGAAAATCAAGTGTTTGAATGTCATTGACTATGCATCCAGTTATCAACTTCTGTTGCCTTTCTATGAAGTAGAAACAGCTGATGTTCTCAAACGTCTGTACCATGAGGGTTGGGTCCGTTGGGCTGGAGCACCTGTTGAAGTGATTCTAGATTCGGCTCGCAAGAACCTTGCTGCCAGTATGATCGATCCAATCGAGCTCGCTGGAACCAGGGTCATCGACGTTGCTGCAGAGGCACATAACCAGATTGGAAAGGTGGAAAAGCACGGTCACCTTTTTGAGACCATTCTACAGAAAGTGTTGACCCAAGTCCAACCCCAGGATCGTCACGAGTTTGAACTTTGTTTGATCCACACTTCCAATGCCAAGAATGAACTCATCAACGTCAAAGGCCTCAGTCCATGCCAGCATGTGTTCGGCCGGAACCCTCGAGTAGCTGATGATCTTTTGCAAGAGTGGCCATGCCCAGTGGCCGCGACCACACCTCTTCATGATGACAACATGGCTAGGGCCAGAGCAATTAGAGCATCGGCTAGGGTAGCTCTCATGGTATCCCAGGATGATAAACATCTTCGCACCGCACTCAATGCACGACCGAGAGTAGAGAGGGAATTTTTGGCCGGGGATTTTGTAGCATATTGGCGATCCCAGAAGTATCTGAAAGGTCAGCGTCTGGTTGGTGGTCGGTGGTATGGCACAGCAATCGTCATGGGCAAGGTCGGTAGGAATTACCTGGTTTACCACCGAAAGAACATGTTCAAAGTCGCTCCAGAACATCTCCGTCCAGCCAGTGAAGAGGAGCGGTTGACAGCCCAGACCGATGGCCGGGATCTGCTTGGGATTTCTGACCTGGTAGAAAAGGGAAAACAGTTGTTAGGTCACCAGTTTGTCGATCTGACTGGTCAAGAAAAGCCTCCGCAGGGCCCTGGCGATGCACTCATTCCATCAGCTGAGAGCCAGTCGACACCGGTAGTGCACACTGAGGATTTCTGGATTCGACATGGTGATTTCCTAGATCGAGTGCATGTGGTCCCTCGCACGAATCTGTTTTTCCCTGAGAGTGATGACCCCGTGGTTGCCCTTTTCCGGCTGGATGATTTTCGATTGACTCACATTGCCAAGAATTGTCAATTGGAGCAACAGGAACACGTCGATTTTCCATGGTCCTTGCGTGAATGCCGACATCGATCTGTCCAGCAAGAGCCTTGGACAGGCCGCACCCGGTTTCGCATTGAGGCCGCACTGGATTCCTCACCTGAAGGATCAGGAAGTACGTCTGCTCCGCTACCAAGTGGAGTTCCAGAGGATGTTCCCATGCCATCCATGTCAACCGATGAGGGTCCCACAGCTGAAACACCAGGGCATTCTCCCAGCAACCCTGGGTCTAATGAGATAACATATGGTCCCATACGGTCTAGGCAATCAAAGGGTCCGCCAGCATATCTCTTCAGACCACTTCAGACCAAAGCAGAAGACATGCAGGAAGCAGTTCAAGAGTACTTGGAAGAACGAGAGGAAGGAACAAAACGACCCTCCTCAAGGGAACCCAGTGCAGAGCCACCGTCGAAGCATGCACGGCTCGACACAGACAACGACGATGAATGCCTCATTGCTCAGCTGGTGTCTAGTGAACCTGAGGTCACAGCGGAAGCTTTCATCACTACCTTCCTGAAGAAGAAAATGCAGAAAGAACTTCATCACTCCAATAATGCCCCAGAACTACAGGATAAGATAGATGAGGCTAAGGCAGGAGAGTGGTCAACCTTAGAACATGAGAAAGGAGCTTTGGTTGTAATTCCACCCCATGAAGCACAAGCCATTCGCAAGCATAAGCCCGATCGCATCATGTCCAGTAGGTTCGTCATCACGGAGAAGCATGAAGATCAGGAAGTTAGGGTGAAGGCACGTTGGTGCCTAAGAGGCCACCATGATCCTGACCTCATCCAGAAGGTCTTGGCAGGGAAGTGCCACTCCCCGACATTGGCACATCTCAGCAGAGCTTTGATCTTGCAGCTTCTGGCTAGCTTTAAGTGGCCATTGCAGTTGGGTGACATAAAGGGAGCCTTCCTAGAAGCCAATGTCAAGGAGCAGGCACAGCAGAATCCCGTGTTTGCCGAACTTCCTCCAGGTGGTGTCCCGGGAATAGCTCCGGGTAGCTTGGCCCAGATCACGGGCAATGTCTATGGTGCTGACGACGCCCCCGCAAACTGGTACCATGAGTTCGATAAGGAAGCTCTCACTGCAGGGTTCACTCGATCCAAGTTTGACAACTGTTTGTACTGGTGTCATGGTCCTGGTGGAGAACTCCAAGGGGTGTTGGGAGCTCACGTAGACGACGCAATCACCGGAGGTTCAGGTGCAGCCTATGACAAGGCAATTCAATACCTGAAAAGCCGCTTCCCGTTCAGGAAATGGCGGGTAGGCTCTGGCGAGTTCCTGGGAACAGTCTACACCCAAAACCCGGACACCTTTGAGATCTCGTTCACACAAAAGGCATATGCAGAGAGCATTCGTCCCATCAACCTTTCCAAAGAAAGAGCTCGAAAGTATTGGTTGCCAGCTAGCGAAAAGGAAGTAGCCTCCCTTAGAGCAGTCAATGGAGCGTTGGGTTGGTTGAGTTCTCAAAGCCGTCCGGACCTAGCTGTACAGACTTCCTTGTCTCAGCAATCCTTTCCTGTGCCCACGGTGCAAGACCTGCTGTTGGCAAACCAAGCCGTTCGTAGAGCCAGACAGCAGTCGGATTTAGAGATCAAGGTTCCACATTTACCCCCAGAAGAACTCACAGTCGCCTTTTGGTCTGATGCCGGTTTTGCTAACACACGTTCCTTGAAAACACAAGGTGGTTGGATGTTGGTGTTCACTTCCAATCGTTTCTCATCAGGTGATGATGTCCCAATCCATTGTGCCAGTTGGCGGTCATATAGATTGCCACGAGTTGTGTCATCCACTTTGAGCGGGGAGTCCCAGAGTTTCTGCATGGCTTCAGGAATTGCCGAGTGGACGCTTCTTTTGTTGGCCGAAGGCCTTGATGGCCCTTTCTGCCTCGCCGATGTCGATGGTGTTTTGAAGCGCCGCACACCAGTCGGTGTGAGTGACTGCAGGTCTCTGTATGACCATCTCAACACAATTGGATCAGGGGGATCAATCGATGACAAAAGGACAGCCATAGATATAGCCATCATTCGTCAGTCGATTCAACGTTGTGGTTTAGAACCTAGATGGTGTCCCACTGAAATGATGCTAGCGGATGCTTTCACCAAGGACAAAGCAGAGCCGCAGGACTTGTTGCGCTCCATCATCCGTCAGGCCAAATACCAATTGGCTGATGAACAGACGGTCCTCGATCGCAAACAAGCCGAAAAGGCCCGCAGGCAACAGGTGGGAGTTTCTCGTAGGAAGAAGCATCTTGAGAGCAGCATGCCATCTCACGAGAGCAGTTTTGTCGAGCAATATAATTGGTGGTAACTGGATAAGCCTATGGTGCTTAAGTCTTGGGGGATAGTGTCTTCGTAGTGATTGTGGGCAATCCGTAGAGAGCCTCCAGTTTTTGAACTTGCTGATCCGTAGGAAAACCACTGCACGTTTTGTACAGCCGTCCTTGCATGCGTAAACATGAGTTTCACGAATAGTTCGAATGCACTTTTCACATCACCTCGTTTTCGTTAATCTCTCCAGCTGCCAGATAGTAGTGTCGCTAGGCCAGTCTTCCGAGTAGCCTTCATCCCTGCGTGCATCATGTCGGACAAGCCACTGTCCCCATCAGAGTTAGAGACCTTGATGGCTCTGACCCGACGTTTCCAGAACACTGCAGCTTCCTCTTCAGGTGTGGTGCCAACTCCAGCCGGAGGCATGAGCGATGCAAGCAAGCGCCAACGCTCTCAGTCTTCGGAGCCACCATCGTATGAGACCTACGAGAGTGAAGCCTGGGAACTTCCTTTGTCAGAGACACTGTCTCATCTGGAGGGTGAGTGGTATGAGGAGAAACAGAAGGTTGTCTCTCCCAAGTCGTCCAAAGCTGCTGCCAAGGTCAGTCTGCCTCCAGGAGTCGCATCAGTACAGGAATGGGGAAAGACTCTGTGCCAGCTGCCGGCAGTGAAGGGCATGAAGATGAGCTACGAAGAGATGACTGAGTGTGAAGATCAGCAGACCTATCTTTCTTGGGTCTTGAAGCACCCTGATGACAAGGGCCCACGTGTGGCCGATTTGAATCGCTATCTTCACGCTTCTGGCTATGCCAAAAGTTTGGCTGTGACAGGAGCAAAGCTCCCAGGATCGGACATTGTTTGAGTGTACAAGTGAAATCTTGTACCATCTGTGGTCGCTGACTCGACTCCATTGGTGTGGTCTTTTGTTTCTCTGGTTCCGGTTTGGTGCGGTGTTGTTTGTCTGGTTCTTTTGCTGTTTTTCTTTTAAAGTATAAGGAGTCAAAAAGCAGCACCACATGTGTCCATCCAGCTCTGGCAGGTACAGACCTCACTTGCCGCCCGGCAAGAACCTTTGGCTCGAGGTGCGAGACAAATAAGTGTCTTGGCGGCGCTCCAGGAGGAGCCATCTACCGGTGTGATAACTTGTATATGTTTGTATGAATGTACGTACACGTAAAAATGCACAAGCTCGTTGCACATGTGCAGTGTACCAATTTGGTTTCCCTCTGTTGACCCCACAAATACATTTAGATATACCTGCATATGTACAAATAGACACATCACATCTATCATATATGAACATACATATGAATATTCGGGAGGCGACAAAATCTTCTGTTGAGTCCCCAAGAAACAACAGATGATTTCTGACTATCCATGGGAAATGCCTTGCCCAAGCGTACGCAAAGTCTGCCACGGCTCCTTGTCAGCAACAAACCAGCATCATTTTTTGGGTTATGCACATTGTCGATGTATATCAATATATCGATGCTCCTGCACGCTGACTAGTGATATCAGGACTATGGCTGTAACAGGTAAAAATACTTTAAATCTTATAATTATTGATACCCTATAACCTACAGCCTGTAGCATAGTGGGGAATTGCGAAGTCATTTTTCATCGATTTTCCATACTGCTTGGTACTTTCAACTACACCACTGGTGAGAAAACATCAAGGAATCGCCAAAGAATCTCTAAGTAAAAGTAACCTTGTTCAAGGGTTTTTTCAAGGCATCTTTTAGGAGTAACTCCCCTGAACACCTGGGGATTTCAGCTCGTTTAGGGGTGACGAGCTAACACCGAACCACTCCTTCGTTCTTTTTCCCCACCGTACCTGCTCCTCTAAGAGGAGAAGCTCATCAGTTCTCAAGAGCAGATCTTGCCAATCTGAGCAAAGCAATCGGTGCTAAAGCCAAGTCGGAGAAGGAGATGATGACATGGCTTCAATCGCCAATTCCATCAGAATTGGGATACAAATTTCATGAAAATTCAGATTCATGCATAGAAACAATCACAATGATCATGCAGTCACGAGAACACCAGTGACATATCATAGCGGCCATGAGAAGTACAATTCACAAAAACACTACTGACCAATGCACATGCGATTTCCAGAACGACGGATAGATTTGTCGAAGGTGGCCCGCATCATGTACCGGGGTCAAAAATGAGCAAAAAATCTACCAAATCTGCGCAACAACCTGCTGGTGTCGTACCTTACTCGACTTGGTGGGAACCCCAGTGTCAGCCCGGCCATGGAGGTCAATGGGCAATTAGCGCCACGAAATAACTGTCATTGTCCATTCTTGATTGAACACGGCT
The DNA here is from genome assembly GCA_009767595.1 of Symbiodinium kawagutii. Taxonomy (NCBI): domain Eukaryota; class Dinophyceae; order Suessiales; family Symbiodiniaceae; genus Symbiodinium; species Symbiodinium kawagutii. The sequence goes on from VSDK01018119.1 coordinate 90,644, forward strand.
ACTGAAAACAAACCATGCTTAACCACGATCACTCAACCCCTTATTACCTGTCTCACCAGAACGATCCAGAAACTAGGTGAGAGTGATAACCAAACAGGAGCGGCGAATGCCGGCAAAGGACGCGATTCTGATCATGATTGTGAGCAAAAAGGGGAAGAGGCTTTCAACCCACTCTTGCCGATAGTAAATGGGGGTAACTCCATTGATTTGGCCAACTTCCAGATTTGTCCTGGTCTTTGCTTGCAATTGTGACTCTCTTTGTCCTGCTTGTTTCATCCTCTCTTCACGTCCCGTTCTAATGAAGAGAATGGATAACATCTCAGCGAGGAGTTCATCCCTTTGTCAGGAGGGAGTCTCATCCGGTTGTTGGCTGTCTGGATCATTCATTATATACCTATTTTTCCCTGCTTGTTTTGACCCCGCTATAAACCTGTTGAATAACCAGACCAGGTATGGATGGTGAACGATAAACATTGAGAAACACCATAATCCGTTCTTTATCAGTTGGTTTTTACTATCTTTTATAGCATGTTGCCAGTGCATGATCATGGATGATAAGCAGGACTTTCATCTTGGTGGCCTCGAGATACCTTGCTAACGCTTTGATTTCTTGTTGGATATGTGATGAAGCCATCAAATCCCAAAACCTAAAGATCTAAGTTTGTAGATAAATGAAAGTCGTGGACACAGTGCTGCGTAAGTGCTAGGCTGATCAGCAGCCGATCCATCAACGGCACTTCAGCAACTTCCACCAGCCACCCATTTCATGGACTGAGACGCCTGAAGGTGAGCAATTCAGAGCTAAGTCACGAGATTAAACAATCCAAAATAATCATGAATGATCTGATGCTACAAGCATATGTTTATGTAAATGATTGTCATGTGATATATTTATCATTAAGAAATGATCATCCAACATGTATCCAAATATAAATACAGATGTATATTATATATTATATTCCCAACACGGCTTTCTAGCTGTGTCCAATTCTATTGCTCATTGCTTCATCCACAGTGACAACTGCCCAACCTGCACTAACCTTCACAATGATTCGCTCGGGATCTACCCCAACTATGGCCAGTTCTTGATCTGCCACTGGTACGACCTTGGGACTTACCCCGCCTGTGGGTGTCATGTCTGCAGCGGGATCGCATTCACCCGTGTCGCTCACGTACAGCTGCACTGCGCGCACCATGGAAGCGAAGAGGGGCACACTCCTGGAGCCGTGGAAGCCATCGATTGCACCAGCAGTAATGGGATCCATAAGGATTGCGGGGGAATGCTGGGTGTAGGAAGCAATAACCCTGGTTTGATGGGCTATTTTGATGCAATATTTACAATGGGAACCACCGACAGCCAACACTCTCCCTGCATCATACTCTCTGTCGCGCGGAACATACTCAACCATGCAGTTGGTTCCACATTTTAACCATGGGGCGGGGGCCGCACCTGTTCTAATAACCAGGGCCACAATTTTTTGGCAACAAGGGCTGGTGGCTGATGTTTACTCAAATCTCAAGCCGGGCGTGATGCCCAACTGTATTGATGGTTGATGTTAATGATAGCTGACTACCACCACCAACAGTGTGGAGATGCCGAAACCATAGCAGTGGTAATCGTTCATTTTGTTGCTTTGCCACTTCATGAATCAACAAACACTAGTTACTGCAAATAGTAATATGTAGTAATATCATGACCCTATCATGACTATCAACCCACACTGTGATGCTCCAGACAAACCAGCGAGCGTACAACCAGTGTTCAGCCAGCAAAACGGTGCCAAAAAATACTCCCAGCATTAATATAATCATTGGTTTCAGATCGAACCCACAATCACGAGAGAGATCTATACCAAAAACCAACTACCCAGACTTGATGGGATATCACCTGCTACGTATGATTACACTAGTAGTGCTTTGTTGATATGGATCTCGCATTGATAAGCCAAGAAAAATCCATCAAGACAGGTCAAACCGCTTTGCCGTCGGGGGCGTGAAACCGCTCAGGTTTCCGCAGAGTTAATTTTCGATCGTTTTTGGGGACCCAAGCACGCTTTTGCGTCGACTGTTTTTCCCTACGATGTACAGTATGTAGTTACAATGGATGAATGCTGAGAAACACTCTGATTGTTTCTTGCCGTTCCTGTTAGTCTTTGTTGCTGTGCTCGATGCAGAGCAGAATAGATATGCTGGGTATGGTAGATCTTTAACCCTGCCCGCCCACCTAAGAACAGTCAAAGGCTGATGGGTCTTACATCAACTAGAATATGACACAGTCATTTTCCACTTTCAGGAACACTTTCTGGTTAGTGGCCCCTGGGTTATAACTTCACTACCATTAAACGGTTCGACAGGGGAGGAGTCCTAACCTACGCAATGGGATATAGTGATTCAAAACAAAGGTTTTCCTTCTGTCCACATCCCATAGATGAACAGAATCTTCTTTGCCTTTCAGTGTTCCTCAACCCATGTTTGGGGATATTTCTTTCTGATTGATATTGCTGCCGATTGCCGTTGGGTGTCCCCCATTGTCTACATACATAAACAAAAATAAGCACAAATAAAGCGTTGTCATCGGCTATTCTTGTAGCTGGAAGTTCCCCATATTCCAAAAACCTCCATAGAATGGCAGAACCGAGATTGTTTGAGGTATGTGAACCCCTGCTGTGGTATATGATTCTTCTTGTGTTATGCCCTGAGGTTGGTGGTATGCGATAACGGTTTCTGGCACAGTGGTATGCCATATGAAATGGGTGGAATACGATGTTAGCACCATATGTGGAAGTAAGTTCAATATGGTATGCCGGAATGCCACAACACGTCTCGAGAGGACACCACAAGGTGAGCCACTGGACAGGCCCTAGCCATTCCAAGTCAGCCCCAACTGATTCGTCAACTGTTTCCACCATGGTTCACTGGGAGAATTTGGCCCCCAAGGAAATCAAGCAGGGATCCCCATTGATGGATCAAGCTTGATGTTACTGGCCAAAAATTCTCAACTAGTCCTTAAATCCCCAATGAATTGAAACCCATATGATCTGATATAGTCTATAGCATTGAAATTGGGCGCGCACACACACACACACACACACGACAAGATGTGATATTGCATAATTAAGTTCAATCATTAACCACTATTGCCATTGTCGAAAAACACTCAGTCACAGTGACAATTATTGACAATCATTGACAATCCCTGAATCTGCATACAAGGCACATGTCAGAGATATTCTTGGCCAAATTCTTTGCAGTGCTCTGACTCTCGCTGGCTGTTTCTGCATTCAAAATCTGATTGACAAGAGGACGGAACTCCTGGCAGTTCGAACGGCAGCTTTCTACTTCATGGCTCAACCATGATTGGGTTGGAATCATGGCTATGATCATTCTCCAGAGCTTCGTGAGGGCCTTCCCGGGTCCTCATTTTGTATTGTAGCAAAGGTATGCAAAATATCCTTAAGTCATTATCTGATGATAATCATCATGTTGACTTCGCCAGTATCAATCTTTTGGCAAATGAATCCAGAAGCTTGAGCCATGAATTGGTCAGTGACCATCATGAATTCGTATGAATTCATATAAAAGTTTGGCCACTTTCAATCACTCTTGATCCCCCACCAAACTCCAACTTTCCTGATCTGAGCGATGGAACAAGAATTCCCTGCCTGGAAGTTATAGGTCACTTCTCTCATTTGATGTATGGTGCACAGCTTGTTGAGCACTGGGACGCCGGCCTTGACGCCATGGTGTTGCTGGTACTGGTGATGGCGGTGATGGTGCTGGTAATCCCGATGAACTGGCGAATCACTGTCGCGTTTCTGACGGTAGGAAACATTTTTCCCCTGGATACGAATGTCAATATACGATGACCTGGCCATGGCGAACCAACCTCATGGAGTTCTAAGTTGGGAACAAAGACAATCCTTGTTTTTTTCCAGGGAAGAAGCCGCTAACCTTAGGTTGGTGGTTGGCCTGGTGGCAATCCTGGCGTCAACCTGTAGAAGCATGTTGTGCTGATTGGACCCTTCAATGATCTCACTGTTCATAGTGGCACTACCAGTACTAGTACTAGTGCCACTAGCAGTAATAGTAATCCGCCGACCCCTGCCTACGGCAACTGGCCACCCGGACCGCTTGGGACCGCCACAAACTGGGACCGCCGGAGGCGTGGAACTTTGCCGTGCAACTGGCCACCCGGCTGCAAACCCTCCGCAGACAATTAACACTTTTGGCGTCCGGCAAACAATTTAGCTGGCCACGGACGCTTGCCGGGTTGACCAGGAGCAGACTGCTACAACCGGCCATCCCAAGGCCAGACACACATACCACTGGCCACCAAAAAGCAATGTATGGCGATCAGCCCGGACTCTTGGCCGGCTACAAACCGTTCGCGGACCACCAACCTGGGGTTGAGACCTACAACCGGCCACCATAAGAATAATAAATAGAATGGGCTAACGCCCAGGTGCCGCCAACAGCCCATTTTAAGAGCTGGTGCGAGCAAGGACTGAACCTGGTATATCACAGCTGGTGTTAGCCCCGGGAGTTGCCTTGGAAAGCCTCAGCTCCTATCTCTGCAATAGCAAGCCCAGACTCTTACAAAAGAAAGCGGGTCGGCGGCACCTGGGCGTTAGCCCATTCTATAATCCGGCCGGCGAAGCCGTGCCGTTATCATAGACAAGCCTAGCTTGCTATCCCGGGTCGCGCAGGTGACGCCAACCCCAAAAACTCGAGGTTTTTTAACGTTTTTTTATACAAATCCGTCTGCATTTGGAGCCGTTTTTGGACCCAGCCAGAGGGAAAAACCCGTCTTAGGGCAAAATCATGAAAAGCGATGAAAATGTGGAAATAGGGTGGGGATACGGTGTTTTGCGGCGACATGGGAGAAGAGGAAAAATCGAAAAAATCGGGAAAAAATTGATCAAGGAGCACAAGCCCGGACAGGAGTCGAAGTTGGATGGTTTTGGCAGCGTTTTTTAGCGTTTTTTCGTCCATTGGTGAAGCGCAAAACACTGTAAATTACAGTGTTTTGTAAAATTGGATACGGAAAAAAAGACGTGCAACGTTGCAAAAACACTGCGACGTTTTTGAAGGCTCGTATGCAAAAAACATCGTAAATACCGTGGTTTTTGAAAAAACATCGTAAATACCGTGGTTTTGAGCACCTTGGTGCGAAAAAACATCGGTATTTACGGTGTTTCGAGCTTCCGAGGTGGACGAAACGTCGTAAATAGCAGGTTTTTTTGAGGATTGGGAGTGCAGAAATTTGCAAGCTTGTTTTGATGCATTTTGCATATGTTAGGTTTCGCGCCAAAACCTGACCCCCCCTTATTTTAAAAAAATCCTGGGGGTCAGGTTTTGAGTTTCCAACACGTTTCTGCACTAACAACGCTGACTCCAAAAGAAAGGTCGGTGAGATTTTGATTTTTTAACGCATTTTTGCGGCCCCTGTCCCTTGAGCCCACGGGGCTTCGCCGGAATGCGAAGCCTGTCAATAGTGACAATGATAATAGGAGTAATAGCTGTGGTAACAGCAATTATAGTAGTAATAATAACAAGAATTTGATAATAGTAGCAATAGTAGCGGTAGTAGTAATACTGGTGGTAGTCATAGTAGTGATAATAGTAATGGTAATAGCAATAATAATAGCAATGATAACAATAGTAATAATACTAGTAATATAAATAATAGTCGTGGTAGTGATAGTTGGTAGAGAGCTCGCTTGGTCGCCGAGAGACCCAGGTTGCACCTTCCACAATACCTCGCAGCTGATCGCTGGTCAATTAGCAGCATTCAAGATATTAGGAACATGCAGGAACCACAGACCCCGGTCAGGTCTTCACAACCACTTGACAATGACTATGGAAGCAGCTTGGCAACGATGATTCGAATCATTAGGTACGGGCTCTTGTGAACAGTGGTTATGCGTTTTTACCTCTTTCAGATCTAATCTCATCATCTTCCCAGTCTTCACCAGGATTTATCAACCAGCGCATGGAGACTTCATCTGGAGACTTCATATGCCTTTTGATGATCACGACGTATTGAGGGCCACAAAAGGTGGGCTGAACCG
>VSDK01018119.1:96790-149440 GCA_009767595.1 Symbiodinium kawagutii
CGAAAAAAATGATGTCTTCATAGTAATGTTGACTTGTTTTTTGTTTTCGCAATTACAACGAATTTCTGTAATTTTCAAGTATAGAGTTTATAGACACCAAATTGCTAATTATGTAATTCTGAATTTGTTCAGTATAAAGATTTTGTAAAGAGTTCTGTTTCCACTATATAGCTGTGTCTACGCCCACAGCTACCTTATGTTTCGCACTCTTTTGCCTCCAAGGGAATTGACAAAGATATTTCTGCGGCCTCAGTACCAAAATGTACCAAGTATGCTCCGTTACCGATAAAATTACTGTAACCACTACAGCCATACCACAAGTCAGTCTCAAACCACGCCTAGCTCTCATCGGAACTTTTCGGCCAATGAGATGGCAGTTTCGAAGTCATTTTTCACAAATTGTGTGTTTGCTCAACACTTTCAACCGTGAAAATTGGCAAACAACCTATGACACTTGGAATGAACCAAACTCGAGTTCGAAGGGGTCCCTGACCATGTATGTCTCTGACAACCTCCAAATGATGCCTAAAACCCACTATGAGTAGCAACCTGTCCATAGTTCCAAAGCCAACACACAAACACGTTACGCTATTGAAAAAGGTTGAAGGACCGGATAAATCCACATGTTGACATTTCTCCCAGTCCATCTGCCGCAAGTAAAATTAATGTGAACAATCAGCTATCAGGGGTGTGAGGACGGCGTGTACTTGACAAGATGTTGTGAGAATTGCATTATTCCGTTATTGACCGAGCAGGGTGATGACAAAGTGTTGTTGACAAGATGTGGTGAGATGCGCAGTGTTATGACAATGCGTGAGTGGCAAAATGTTGTGAGATGGGTCGACTTACAAGCAAAACGTACCACACGAAAATGTCCCACAAAAATGTACCACGCAAAAACGTACCAGGCAAAAAGCTACCAAGCCAAAACGTACCAAGCAAAAATGTACCACACCAAAACGTACCATACCAAAATGTACCACACCGAAACGTACCATACCAAAATGTAACACACCAAAACGTACCATACCAAAACGTGCCATGCCAAAGCATCTGGCCACGCGAAACACAGCCACACAAAAATGGCCAGCCCCCGGGATGATGATGATGATGATGATGATGATGGTGATGATGATGATGATGATGATGAGGATGAGGATGATGATGATGATGATGATGATGATGAGGATGATGATGATGATGATGATGATGATGATGATGATGGTGATGATGATGATGATGATGATGATGATGATGATGCTGATGCTGATGCTGATGCTGATGCTCAAGGTGACGGTGATGGTGATGGTGATGCTGATGATGATGATGATGATGATGATGATGATGATGATGATGATGATGATGACGATGATGATGATGATGATGATGATGATGATGATAATGATTATCAGAGTGATGAAAGATGAGGAGGAGGAGGAGGAGGAGACGGAGGAGGACGAGCAGCAGGACACGACAAAAAACAAAAAACCCACAATTGAATGTGGGGAACAAAACCGATCCAGGCTGCTTGATGGATTAGATTAGAAGGATAGACATCCAGCAGGAACCAAGCAAACCCAAAAATGTCAAGGCCTTCCAAGACAGTCTGAAAAATCGTAAACGACATCGAGCTGAACGCAATGTTCCATGACCCAACTGCTACTCCACACGTCCACGAAACACCATGGTACTATTGACGGGTGGTCAACAAAAACTGACCTATTTTGAAGTCAGACTTCATTTGAGACAAAGGCTCGACTTTGACGCAGGTTCTGTTGACGATTTCTCCCCGAGGATGAGCCACAACTCGGTCAGTTTCCCATGTCTCCTTGTAACCGGCCTAGTCATCCACAATTGCCAACAACTTTTTAAACAAAATCAACCAACATGTTTAAACAAAATCAACCAACATGTTGGTTGAAACAACTTTTAACAATTGCTGGTTTAAACAAAATCAACCCAACATGTTTGACCCTGTGATTGCTGGCTACGGCCCTCTCTTGCTAACAAACATCGTCGATCACACTTATGGTTAATTATTCACCTACCATTCAGCAACAATTCAACATGCACCCCAATGCTGGCCATTGATCGCTATCATTGCCCAGTCTTTACTATGATGAGCCGAAAGTGATGTTAGGTAATAAGGATAAGTGATGAACAAAAAGTCATCATTAATTTACCATGATGAATCTTTATCAAGTTCCATAAATCTTTGTTCCATTAATTTACCTCATGGAACTTCATAATTTCAAAATGCCAAGGTGGCACCTTGTGGTTTCCCGTTTCGCCAAGGTGCCGATATGGCTATTGAGGAAAAGGAGCTGGGTGCCTTTGAGTCCGCCCACGTTCGCAGTAATGCTACTGCCTTGTCCTGGTAGCAAGGATCAGCCAGGCCACATGTGAAGATACTAGGATTAGCCTCTGGGAAACTGACCTGCTTGCACTGAAAATCAGCCTTTATTGATGCATTCCCGTAATTTCTCTATCAAAATGATTATCTTCCAGCCAGCTATGTTAGATGGCTGAATCATGATGTTCAATGCTTGGAAATGGGTCTTGGCAAATGGTCATTATATGTTGACAAAGTTCATGATTGCCAGTGGCAAATTTAATGGTTGAAAATCATATATATATATATGTATATGTATATGTCTATTTATATACTGTTATATAATGGCTGGTGATCATGGCTAAGATGATGGTTAAAATGGTGGCTAATATGATGGCTCACAATTCGTAATCATGACGGATGAAATCCAAGTATTGTAGATATACGCGCAAGCACCCCCTTCCGCCCACAATAGGGGGTATCTTCTGATTCTATGGGACACCCATGAGAGACATTCATGGGACATCCATGAGAGACATCCATGGGGCATCCATGGGGCATCCATGGGACATCCATGGGACATCCATGAGAGGCATCCATGGGACATCCATGGGACATCCATGGGACATCCACGAGAGGCATCCATGGGACATCCATGGGACATTGATGGGACATCCATGGGACATCCATGGGACATCCATGAGAGACATCCATGGGACATCCATGAGAGGCATCCATGGGGCATTCATGAGGCATCTGGTTTAGGGTTTCAAGTTTCAGGGTTTCAGGATTAGCGTTTCCCTTTGCCACCTCGCATTTGCTTTACATCCGTGACCCAATGCACAGCCTCAGGACCTGCGGCTTAAACCACAGTGAAGTTTCTCATAAACAAAGTCTATATTTTTTATATTACTTTTATTTTTCAAATAAACCTGTGTTATTTTACTTTTCTCATAACTTGTGCATTTTGTCCTACAAAACACGGGGGTTCTTGTGACCTTCGGAGACGCAAAAGCAAAGCTGTTCGGCGTGCTGTTTAGGGGCTGTGGCTTCCCGCAGAGATGCTTTACAGAATCAACAAAGCCAGGGTTATGAAACTGGTTAGCCAGAAATGCCAAAGAAACATGGAACATGAAAACGTATGAAGGCGGTATATATATATATACATATATATATTTATTTATTTATATATACATCTTTATTCATATATGTGTTTATTTATCTATCTATTTATTTATCTATTTATTTGTCTATCTATTTATCTATTTATTTATCTATTTATGTATGTATTTATCTATCTATGTTTTTTCTATTTATTTATCTATTTATGTATGTATTTATGTATGTATTTGTTTTTTCTATTTATTTATCTATTTATGTATGTGTTTATTTATCTATTTATTTATTTGTTTCTAGTTATTTATCCATTTATGTATTTATTAATTCATTTGTTATTTATCTATTTATTTACCTATTTATTTATCTATTTATTCATTTATTTATTTTGTTTATTTACTTATTTGTTTACTTATATATACACATTGATTTTTGTTGCGGTTATCATTCAGAGATTCTAAACCTAATTGGGTACAATGCTTGTGATAAGAAGACAATGCTGATGTATAACTTATAACTTCTGACAAATTCTTTAATCTTTACATCCCCCTTCGTTTCTACCAAGCACTCACCTTTTCAGAACTTTTAGACATGCTGTAAGACAAGATGAGGGAGGCAGCTTGTCGTCAGAATGCCTTGGATAAATTGGAAGCTGTAATGTACCGGAAATGGGAAGACAACACGTCAAACGCACTAAAAGTAGCATAGAAGTGGAACCGTGCTGCGAGTAGAGTCATCAAATCCCCAACCATCTCTGGACATGACATGCACAAAGTAGCACAGGGGCAAGTGCATAGAACATGGGTTGGGGGAAGGGGTGCCACGCCTCCCCCTATTATCAACCCCCATGGCGTTTGGTTTCAAAAACCAATTGTTAATCCTTTTGTTCACGAAGCTGGAGGGGAGAGGGCATGGCGCCATCCTCGCTATGGCGTCCTACACCACGCTTCCGAGTCTTTCCACTTCCTTGCTTTCTTCCTTGCTGTTCTGCTTCTTCTTATTTTTTTTCTTCTTCTTCTTCTTCTTCTTCTTCTTCTTCTTCTTCTTCTTCTTCTTCTCCTTCCTTCCTTCCTTCCTTCCTTCCTTTTCTTTTCTTTTCTTTTCTTTTCTTTTCTTTTTTTTTCTTTATTCTTCTTTTCTTTCCTTTTCTTTTCTTTTCTTTTTCTTTTCTCCTCTCTTCTTTTCACTTCTTTTCTTTTCTTTTCTTTTATCTCTTTTCTTTTCTTTTCTTGTCTTTTCTTTTCTTTTCCTTCCTTCCTTTCTGTTCTCCTTCCACACCATATTGCTGATTTGAATACATATGTTTGCTTGATCAAAATGATAGCTATTATGTGATTTGAATACGTGTTTCAAATAATATGCATGTATACTATACACATTGTTTGATGGGTTCGCTAGCGGTAGACTTCAACAGACTCGTCGGCGCAATCTCACATTTTTTCCACGTAGTTCACCTTCACGAATACGATAGGGGGAATACACAGGAATACGGTCGACTGATTAATACACGTTAAAATTGTAGGTGTTCCGGTGTTGAGACTATTTGGTGCTGACATTATCTATGAGGTGAAAGGTCTTGTTGAAATCGGAAAAAAGAACTAATCACTGAACGTTGACGCGCAAAGCAGTTTCCCCGAAACGAGTGGTAAGTTGATGATGTATCTGATATATACATCTGTAGGTATCTCATAACTGCTTGTACGTGCGCATATACGCACGCAATTACGTACGTCCTTTTGTATCTATGTCTGTGTGCGTAAATTATGGATACGTACATATGCATATGTATACGTGCGTGCACATAAATAAAGATAATGATATAGATATAAATCTCTACGTATAGATAGATATATATATATATATAGATATATATGTGTGTAGTGCCTTGATGTCTTTCCCCTACCAGACCACTGCAGAATGTGTGCTGATGAAGGGAGAACCCTTAGTCATATGATTTCAAAAGGAACCTTTCAATGTGTATGCATTCAAATGGACATGTATGTACACGCAACTGAACATTGCTGAAAGAAATTGCTCAAAATAACACTAGCTATACGCAGTAATTCTGGGTTTAGGGTTAATGGTTTACGGTTTTGGGGTTTTAGGGTTTAGGATGTTGGATTCTTTGGGTGCAGGTTTTTAGGATTATGGTTCAAGTCTTAGGGTTTCTTGCCTCTCAAAGTTTCAAAATAACGGGCCTGCGCAAGGTTGTAGGACATTTGACAGGAGTAATTTTTGGAGAAGTCCTGTGACTCTGGGCGAAGCCTACACATTTGCCATAATATGTAAAATCACTGGATGATACAATAAGATTTGATACACAATTCGTGGAATAAATGGCAGGTCCATGGAAATCTATGGCCGATATAGTCGGTTCAATTTTCTTTCATACACCACCTTACACTTGGGGCGTACCTCTGCGTTGCCATGTTGGGCATAGAAACCGATGTATCCGCAAAATTAAAAAGACACAGAAAATACCAATAGCCCCTCTTTTGTGTAACAAGGAAAAAACGTATGGATATAATTGTATGTAGCAAAATGTGACAAGATTGCTAATGATTGTGCAGTGTGCATCTAGAACAATTTTAAATCATATGTATGCAGTTCCCGTGATGCGTGTCTCCAAACAAAGCCACGGCGATCATTTCTTAGCAAGGAAACCTGCTGTTCTGGATGGGTGCACGACGAGTATGGCCATGGAAACACCCGGACGTTCTATTGAGCTGTTGGTCACAGCTGCTTTTTGTTCCAGTGACCGAGCTGGTTACAATGGTACTCCTCTGCCTGACGAGCCAGCCGAGGATCCAATCAACAAGGCCTCTTTGCACATTCTTTGAATAAGCCTCAGTGTGTCGCCGATGATCTAACAATTTTCTTGAGATGACATGACGCAAACGTACAGTAGAGCAGATCTGTAAAATACTTCTCAATTGTGTATCGAACTGTGGTGCCTGACATTGGATCCCAATTTTTCAGCAAGACATTTTTGGCAGTTTGTGATGCATCCATGAGGCACAAACATTCAGCGCGCGTGGTGCTGGTGCAAAGCTCGAAAGCAGCTAGACGCTTTGAATTCCTTGATTTTGGTATCTGCAAACCACCAGCAGCCATTGGATCACAAAATATTACAAATAATTTCCGCTTGGAGACCTTGACGGAAAACAGGTTTCCAATGACGGCACACCTTTTCCTGACAATATTTTTCAAACCGCCTAATCTCCGATCATGCAACAATCTGCTACTAAGCTTCGTGAAGTCCAAAAAGGGCTGTAGCACGGGTTGTGTGCATGCCCTGTACAGTGCCAAGGTGCATTCGTTGTCGACCAGCAGTGTCCACCACCAAACCATTCGTGGCCGCACCAGCACTTTTAGCAGCATCGACGAGCCTCAAAACATCGCGAGGCGTGAGTTTTCCCAACATGGGGATGAAGAGTAAACAATACATTCCAATACATTACAATACATTACAACACATTACAATACATTACAAGAGATTACAACAGATTACAATACATTACAAAACATTACAATACATTACAAAACATTACAATACATTACAATACATTACAACACACTACAATACATTACAACACATTACAATACATTACAAAACATTATAATGTATTACAAAACATTACAATACATTACAAAAGATTACATAGCAGTAGGTAACGTTACAAAACATTGGGTAACATTACAAAACAATAGGTAACATTACAAAACATTAGGTAACAATACATAACATTGCATAACATTCTATACAAAAGTACGTACGTACGTACATACGTGGGGGTAGGTGTGTCAGGCAGCACCCTAGCTCATCCCCTTGACTGCAGAGGTGGAGTAGCTACCCGCCTGTCCGCTTAGTCTTATACCCGGGGATTGATCCCAGGTCCGGCGATCGAAGGACAACGCCGTAGCCACTAGACCATACCGGCCCTCTACATACGTACATACGTACATACGTAAAATGCAACTGTAAAATGACCAAGTTTTGTAGGCAAATATACCAGCGCCATGGAATGTTTGAAATGTAAATAGACTATGCACATGGACAAGTTCAAATTGTTGTCATTTTGCGAAACTGCAAAAATGTCATGCAAGTTCATACAAGTTCACCCTCAACATCGACCTATGTATACAGATTGTTTGCCTACATACTCTGTAATCCATTTATGTTCTTACATAGTGTATAAATGTCATCCAAGGTATCTATAATTACTTACATACGACAAGTATATGCATTTGTGATTCATCCAAGTTATACGCTTGCTACAAGCCGCAAACGTAACAAGCCGTAGCACGGTTCATATCCCACGTCGCCAAGTCGCCGTCCCACGACGACGTTTGAAGCTACGAGGACAGGGACATTTTGCCCCTCCACCTGCGACAGAATGTTCATGTCGACGAACCTGAGCCGCAAGCTCCATGAAAAAAACATCCGCGGTGTAACAAAAAACCTGCCATGAAAAAAGGATATGCTTACGATGACTCTAATATGACTGTAATATGACTGTAATATGGATATAATATCTAAATGATTGATAATGATGAATACTGGTTCATGATAATGAATGAAGATCGATGATGAATAATGATCATTAAGAATGACCTATGAATAGTGAGATCAATGGATACTGGCTAGACTAGTGGTCAACACCAATGGTTCCCTAGTATTCCTGTGATTTCCAATCTTGGTTCACCCATCATTGCTGCTCATGTCTGCAAAAGATTGTGTGGCAATGGCAACCAATCAAAAACATGGCTGTGAACCACCCAAGAAAGTGACCACAGGCTTGTCACCATGTTGTTCATCTTGATGAGAGATCCACCGACTCTGCTAAAATAAGCAGCTAATGGCAGCTAACAGCACGAATCTGAACTGTTTTTAGGTGGCTACAGGTGTATAAATTTGTATATACACTATATATACAAATCATAGATAGATTCATACACATACGTACAGACCATCATTCATCATTCAAACCACTATGAACAACTAAACAAACCACTATGATCCATCACTACTGTGTATTAAATTAATCAGTAATTTAAAAACGTTCAAATAAATATGATATTGATTGGCCCTCTTGTCAGTATGCAATTATTGTGTATATATACATATATATATATTTATATATATATATATACATATATATTCTATATACATATATACAAATATTCTTCTAGATCTCTCATTGGCATCCATTGGCGTCCTGACAGGCTCTCTGATCCTTCACCCAGCCCCATGGAGGTGATGTGGCAGTTTTGTTCGAGACCCGTTTTGCTGTTTAACCACATTGCGCATCATTAACTAGTTGGTTTCAGAAGTTTCGCCAAAACTGTTGCTGATAAATCCAATGGCCATAATCCGGTTCTAGTCGGCAGCTTCCAATCCACTTGGTTTCGTCAAACCCTCAACATGCTTCCAGCTGACCCGCTAACCTCCTGCAGATAAACCCTGAGGCGACAAGAAAATCAATCAACCAGCAGCTGGTGATAATCCCCGTGCTGGATGCCTGGTAAGTCGACGCAAATGAAACTAACCTGAGTTTTTTCACCCGATCCCATGGGATTGGTCCCTTATCCATGTAAGACATGTTTCACAAGGTTTCAAGCGTCCCCGGGCAAGGTCCAGGTTTATGTCAGGGCAAGGTCATCCAATGACTCGGAGAGTCTATTACAAATCCACATTGATGGGGATGATGGTCCTCACCAATAACAACAAAAAAAACATCACCACCACCACCATCACCACCACCACCACCACCAACAACAACAACAACAAGAACAAGAAGCGACAACCAAAAACCCAAAACCAAAAACCAACAACCAAAAACCAACAACCAAAAACCAACAACCAACAAACCAACAACCAACAAACCAAAAACCAACAACCAACAACCAACAAACCAAAAACCGAAAACCAACAAACCAAAAACCAACAACTAAGAAACAAGCAACAACTGCCAAGCAACAACCAATAACCAACAACCAACAACCAACAACCAACAACCAACAACCAACGCAACAACAATCACAAAACAACAAGAAATCAACACAACAAAGAACAACACACACCAAAAACAAAACACAAACACATCATCAATCAACCAGTACTCGATCAAACAAAACAAGACAAAACAAATAGCAGCAGCGCAAGGCATCACCAGGAGGACACGCAACGCCAACAGTAGCAAAAGACCAACAATCAGGAACCGACCTCCCACCATTGCCACGGGACTAAGCACCACTACACCAAGGATCCCTGAAGCATCTCGGACCGTGTCCACGTTGTCTAAAAGCAGTGCCGCAAACGGCACCCAAAGTCGAACTACTTCCGCCCTGGGCCGCGACGGAATCCCTGAGGGTCTTGATATATTTGCTTTTTTAAGGGGAATTCTTTCTCAATGTGCAAATCGGCAGAAGGGATTGAGCTCCAATTCAACGACCAACCAAGTTGTTGGCCATTGAAACCCAGAGGTGTGCAACACTACCACAGATTGGAGGCAATCCTGCAACAACATATGCTTGCTCGTCGCTCCGGTTTCCAAATGATTGCTCCTGTGTTAGAATGCGGCAAAGAAACTGTTTGCACTTCAAGACGTTAAGCCGAATGTGCCACTCTGGCCAAGGATGTTTTTAAGACGTTTTTGCTATCGGATTGCTAGCGGGCAGCTAGCGCGAAAAACGGCCTACGAAAACACAAATCGACGGGACCAATCTTGCTAGTAGGTGGATGACTGGTTGGGACTGCAAATATGTGCAATCAGCTATCACCAGCTGCATCAGTGCGACACAAAGGTGATGATATGCATGAAACTTTGCAACAAAGCATGATGACGCACAAATACCGCAAGATGTGCTTAGTGCTAGCCTACTGGGCTTGCTAGCGCTGACATGGGGAAGTCCTGGTCTTTTAGCTGCGTGCCACCTTCTGGTTCAATTGAAAAAAATATCACTCACATGAATTCATGTCTTTTATTCGGATTGACTGACCAACACTTTTGTGAATCTGTCTTTTGCACTTTGGCTGCTGGCTAAGCCACTCACTGCTGCCTAAATGGGATGTGTGTGTGTGTGTCTGGGTGTGCTTTTTCGATTTACTTGCATCATGGGTAGAACGTTGTTGTTTTAGACAGAGCTTATAGGGTATGATCAATGGGCGCGTCGCTTCCTGTGGCGTTCCGATACTGCGAACAAGTGGCAGTCCGGCTTCCACCAAGTTGTTGGGAGTGCCCACAATTTCCGCTGCCGAATCGCCTGACATTTTCAGCAAAGCCCCAGCTAAAATGACAAAAAAAAAAAGTAATATCCAGATATGATGATCATTTCTAGCTAAATGATTGGATATGGGCAGAAAAATATCCAAATATCATGATAACAAGGGCTGACAAGTATTGTGAAGGTTGCTGTAATCCTGGCTGCTCGTCAGTGCACCCAAACTCTGATCAGAAAATGGTCACCACTATTGGGACAAGCAGGCCACGTTTTGGTTTTGCACTTTTCTCACTGTATCCATATCACACTGAGCCTGGGCTACTTGGCTGGAACAAGAGGTTTGCGAACTCTCCAGGTGGAGTCTGGGATATCCAGCAATGTTCTCGACTTATCATAAGCACTTGTGGTTCTGTGCCCGTTTTATCTCGCAATCCCCAAGAAATCATCAAGCAGGACTTCATGACAGGGCGATGGTAGCTAAACAGTTCCGCGTAGGTTCCCAAACCGGCTGGTTGAAGCATTGAATCTTCACAAACCAATCAACTTTCATAGCTCCACTGAAGCAGAGGAAATCGTTTGAATTGGTGCATATAGCATCAATGTCCGATCAAAGTGAGAAATGCATTACAACAATCTTGACAAAATAGCCTTTGTAGTTTGATGCGCAAACATTATGGTAGCTCATGTGGGGGTGCCAGCAGGTAGCCATAAGCCGCCCGACTGAGCGAGTCAGATTCTACCGCAGAATGTATTCTCACCACAGCAGTCACAATTTCAAGCCATTACAGTAGCTGCTGTAGAATTTGGCAACCAAAGAACCAGCTGGGACCATTGCTCTTGACATATACTATCCTTGGCAATGACCATTCTTAATACATTTCTTTCTCAGCAGCCCGGGGTCCCCAGTCAAAGGATGCTTTTCAGCTAGAATTCGGTGGCCCAATGGTTTGCTCACTGCCTTTGGAGAGAGGCCGGGCATTCCCTGGTGTTTCCAATAGGTCTCAAACGAATCCCATCCCTTTTAGTTTGGGGTTTCGAGGATGAGAGTTCTACAACTCATTCCAATACCCACCCGAGAAATCCCAGTACTTGTTGAAAGTCCGTGGACAGTGATGGCGTATGATAGTGTACTGGTCATTATGAGGATCAAGCAACACAGACTCTTGACTAAAACATGGGAAAATAACACGTGTTCAAAACTGCATAGAACACGTCAACGGTTTACATAATTGATTACATCCTTTCAGCGTTTTCGTCTGTGATTTCTTAATTGTTTAACCTGCCGAGGCAAAACCCGTCTTTCTCTGCGAAATGCTTGTGGTACACAGGAACGGGCAGTCATGGGCAGTCGTTTAGACAACCAAGTTTTTCTATGGGTTGGTTGTCGTTTGTGTTCTCGTTTTCTTAGCAATGTTTCACTGGGGGGTTCGCGTCTTTTCTTTTGAATCCTTATCGTTTTACAGGGTACACCCCACATGCAGTTCAACTCAAGGCATTTCATTCAAAAAAACCTTGAGTGTAAATTGCACATGTTGATTTCCTATGTTATTTTACTTCCTTACGTGATGGTTAATTCAAACCACCTTTGGCTTTCATGGTGACATGCACGAGATGCAGATATTCGTCAATCGGTGCTGTGGGGATGAACTACATCTTTGTTTTTACTTTCGCATTTCTTGCCAACCTTTGCTATGAGGATCAACAAATTATTACATCAAAATGAGAAAACAAACGGGAATCAACAAAAACGACCATATTCACCCATTCCTCTTATTTCCCATGGTGCTTACACCCTTTGGGACATTCAACCTTTCATTTTCAGCGTTTGGATTTGGGACGTTCAACGTCAACATGATGCACCACGTTGCTATTGATCTTGTCGGCTGACTATGATTCCACAATACTTGGACTCAGGTCATAATGGTCATACAAATATTTTGGTAGGAAGTGATCGCCAAGTATCGTCAAAAGTATGTGAAATTGGTGTAATTGGTACATCAAACAAAATCTGGTCGGTATTTCCAAGCCATCCCTAAAGTACTAGTTAATCAACCAACTATCCCTTAATAGTTTGGAAACATGCTTAAAACCACCACCAAGCAGATATTAGTGGTACATCAAATACTCAATGGTCTAAACTCATGGCCCTCATGGTATTTCCAATTGACAACAGTGAATTCTACGAATCTTCTACTGTACTCAGGGCATCCACGGGGACCAGTTCCATTGCTGGCTTCCCATGTTGATGAATGGATAAGGTGGTAAATGAAGATCAACTGAATACTTAAAACTGGACTTAAAACTGGGTATCTTTTTAGTCTTTAGGCCAGCACTTTTGCTCCACTTCAAATCGCTTGACAAAACTCACTGAGACGTCCCATCACTGCAGCCCCTGACGCCCCGTGAACGTTCTGAGGGCGCCCACCATTGATCAACTGATACAGGGTAACGTTGAACAGGTTGATACTACCTGCAGCGCAACCAAAGTTGAGAAGTTGCCAAAGTTCTACTGGTTGGATCTGGTTGGTTCATGTCCAGTTCACAAATGCTTGGGTGTTTCAATAGTACGGCAATAGCAAGAATACTTCTGTCCATGATTCAACTGGGTCATGTTTTGGTCAAAGCAACTGGTACAACTGCCATGTTCCATTTACCAACCAGGGGTGAAAGCAATGAGATTAGCAAGTGCTTGTAGACGACGCCACAGAGGATTCTTCTTAACATACAGCTTAAATCACACACACACACCAGAATGACTCGTAGGGATCCTGCTACCGGATGGAGCAACAATCCCAGCCCGATATCCGAGTGTATGCAATAAAAAAAATGTATTGATATCTATTAATGTATTTGGATCTACATGAATATGCATGCATGCATGGATGCATGTACGGAAGGATGCATGGATGCATGGATGCATGCATGCACGGATGCATGTACGCATGGATGCATGGATGCATGGATGCATGCATGCATGGATGCATGTACAAATGGATGCTTGGATGCATGGATGCATGGATGCATGGATGCATGGATGGATGCATGTACGCATGGATGCATGGATGCATGGATGCATGGATGCATGGATGCATGGATGCATGGATGCATGGATGCATGGATGCATGGATGCATGGATGCATGGATGCATGGATGCATGGATGCATGGATGCATGGATGCATGGATGCATGGATGCATGGATGCATGGATGCATGGATGCATGGATGCATGGATGCATGGATGCATGGATGCATGGATGCATGGATGCATGGATGCATGGATGCATGGATGCATGGATGCATGGATGCATGGATGCATGGATGCATGGATGCATGGATGCATGGATGCATGGATGCATGGATGCATGGATGCATGGATGCATGGATGCATGGATGCATGGATGCATGGATGCATGGATGCATGGATGCATGGATGCATGGATGCATGGATGCATGGATGCATGGATGCATGGATGCATGGATGCATGGATGCATGGATGCATGGATGCATGGATGCATGGATGCATGGATGCATGGATGCATGGATGCATGGATGCATGGATGCATGGATGCATGGATGCATGGATGCATGGATGCATGGATGCATGGATGCATGGATGCATGGATGCATGGATGCATGGATGCATGGATGCATGGATGCATGGATGCATGGATGCATGGATGCATGGATGCATGGATGCATGGATGCATGGATGCATGGATGCATGGATGCATGGATGCATGGATGCATGGATGCATGGATGCATGGATGCATGGATGCATGGATGCATGGATGCATGGATGCATGGATGCATGGATGCATGGATGCATGGATGCATGGATGCATGGATGCATGGATGCATGGATGCATGGATGCATGTGTGCATGGATGCATGGATGCATGGATGCATGGATGCATGGGTGCATGGATGCATGTGTGCATGGATGCATGGGTGCATGGATGCATGTGTGCATGGATGCATGGGTGCATGGATGCATGTGTGCATGGATGCATGGGTGCATGGATGCATGTGTGCATGGATGCATGGGTGCATGGATGCATGTGTGCATGGATGCATGGGTGCATGGATGCATGTGTGCATGGATGCATGGGTGCATGGATGCATGTGTGCATGGATGCATGGGTGCATGGATGCATGTGTGCATGGATGCATGGGTGCATGGATGCATGTGTGCATGGATGCATGGGTGCATGGATGCATGTGTGCATGGATGCATGGATGCATGTATGCATGGATGCGTGCATGCATGGATGCATGTGCGAATGGATGCATGGATGCATGGTTGCATGTACGCATGGATGCATGGATGCATGGATGCATGTATGAATGTATGCATGTGTGCATGGATGCATGGATGCATGTATGCATGGATGCATGCATGCATGTATGAATGTATGAATGTATGAATGTATACATTCATGCATGGATGCATTGATGCATGTATGAATGTATGCATGTGTGCATGAATGCATGGATGAATAGATGCATGGATGCATGTATGCATGGATGCATGGATGCATGGATGCATGTATGAATGTATGCATGTTTGCATGAATGCATGGATGAATAGATGCATGGATGCATGCATGCATGTATAAATGTATGAATGTATGCATGGATGAATGTATGAATGTATGCAAGGATGCATGGATGCATTGATGCATGTATGAATGTATGCATGTGTGCATGAATGCATGGATGAATAGATGCATGGATGCATGTATGCATGTATGCATGAATGCATGGATGCACGGATGCATGTATGAATGTATGCATGGATGCATGGATGCATGGATGCATGGATGCATGCATGCATGGATGCATGTGCGAATGGATGCATGGATGCATGGTTGCATGGATGCATGTGTGCATGTCTGCATGTATGAATGCATGCATGGATGAATGTATGAATGTATGCAAGGATGCATGGATGCATGTCTGCATGTATGAATGCATGCATGGATGAATGTATGAATGTATGCAAGGATGCATGGATGCATGGATGCATGTATGAATGTATGAATGTATAAATGGATGCATGGATGCATGTGTGCATGTCTGCATGTATGAATGCATGCATGTATGGAAGCACCTAAGTGAGGCGCATGTTCTGGCTGTTCAAGTGTAACCCTCTCCCAAGCGACGCCCCAAAGAGGATCTTCCATGTGCATCTCTGAGGCCATACTGATGGTGGACTTCAATGCCCTCACCCAGCCCTCAAAATATCCGGTGTCATTAGTAGTGACCTTCACCATCAAAGCTTCGTTCATGGGTATGTCATGGTGGCGGGTTGGCTCAACCGCCAAAAACGGAGTCTCATGGCCTGTCAATCCCCCCGAGGCCATTAGTCAGTGCCCAATAAATACGAACCATGCATAAAAGGCTTGGTGCACCAAAAGCCTAGTCTTTAACAAGAAAACATCATGGTTCACATCTTGTTTGTTTGCAGGTATTGACACACGCCCATCTGTATCTACACATAATCATCTAGAATTCTGATAGATGTGTGAACTTCCCAGTCCTCATGATGTATGTGGCCAGAGTGGCAGGCATGCCAGTGAAAATGTCGATTTGTTTAATCGTCGAGGACATCACCATCAGCGTTGACGACAATGAAGAGCCAATATAAATACTTTTGAACAGTGTTTCTCTGCTTCACCGTAATTGCAAACAATCAAGAAACTTTTCATGCGAAAAAATGTGTGGCCACTGAGAAACACTGCGGTCTTGTTGCAGACACTGCTGTACGTAGTGCATCCACATCCGAAATAATTCCTGGCTCTAAGACTGTGGTACTGTCACCGTTACATCCATTATCCAAATACTTCATGTATTGTATATTTGCCTACAGTCACCTCTAAACTGACCGAAATGTAGGTAAATATACCACACATGGAGTACCTGGGTTACCGTAATGCAGCTATTGCTCCTGCTGTTTCTTGCCCCATTCCCGCATTTGTCGTCGCTCGCCTACCATGCGAGCTCGGTTGTCAACTGCATCA
The DNA here is from genome assembly GCA_009767595.1 of Symbiodinium kawagutii. NCBI lineage: Eukaryota > Dinophyceae > Suessiales > Symbiodiniaceae > Symbiodinium > Symbiodinium kawagutii. Next base: position 113,485 of record VSDK01018119.1, read on the forward strand.
ATATCCTCAGGCGATTCGTGTTGATTCCAGCAGAAGTTTATTGGAACCATGGATCCATGCATGGACTACCATGGACTCATGTAGTTCGTGATTCCTGTTGATTTGTGTTGTGAACCAGTCTATACTTGGTAGAAATTGGAGAGTGGCAGCACAAATGCAACTGTTTGCCGCATTCAAAGACTTACTCATCATATGTATCAGGGGCGTCCATATACAGCAGGGTCCGTTCCTCCTTTTACTATGATCCCTCAATTAGCAGAGGTAGGCTTTTTGCCCCCAATTTGTTGGATTCCTTGGTTTCAGACTTGATGATTTTAGTAGTACCCTTCAAGAAACATTTTACAAATACTTGCTGGACATTCGGGTGTGCACAAAGGCGTTTCATTCAAGCAAATCAGGCTCATGTCTTAACGATTCTGATTGGTGGTTGAGCCACCTCTCTGAAATGGGTAAAGACACAAAATGCTTAAAACCACCAACCAGCGGACTTTTTTGATACCAGTATGCAAAGAAATGATATGAAATGATATGAAAAGAACTCACTGCAACACTGGCAATACTGGCAATATTGAATCTGAATGGTGCAACAAAGCTTAATGCTTCCTTTGAGGAAGGCTTTCTGGCTTACAACTGGGCCACCGCCCGGCAGGGCGGTGTGGCTGAGAATCAGTGCAGCCGGTTTCCTTGGAAAAATCAGTTACTGTTCCCCTGTAAGAATTTAATGAGGATGTGATAAGAATGTTGCGTGGATAATTGGTTTTTGAATCCTTACAACATGATTTACATCCTATTGATGGTTCTGAAGCATTCCGAAGTCCAATGAAGTCCATATCCAACAAGAATTACGGTGATGACGGTCCATCATACGCATTTGTCTAGAAATCAATAGGGGAATGTGCCCTTTGAAGCATCTTGAGCAGGCCTTAGTTGTGGTCTGAATGATTTCTACGGGAGTAACACAACCAACACAACTACGAGGATGTCCATCTCCTACCCACACGAGAACCCGACCGGGATCCAACCCACCAGTTCGAGTCATGTCACGAGTGAAACTTGTAGAAATTCCTTGGACATTCGCTGCGTCAACATTCGCTGACGGCCTGCCACATCGATGGTCTTTCCTGACGGCCGTGGAACCAAGCGGCAAACCCATGGTGTGGAGGCTGGTTTCAGCTGGTGAAAGCAGCCGCCTTTTCGAGGTCAATTGCCCGTCGCCGGATCCACAAACGACCAATAAACCAACTTATTCAATAAACAAGCAACAAAACAATCAACTAAACCAACAAAGAAGCAACAAACAAGACATTAAACCAGCCAACTACCAACACACAACCAACCAAGCCACCAATCAACCGCTACGTCTCTCACACACCAAAAAACATCATGGACTTGGTAAAAATTGAGTTCAGGAGCTTCCCTTTTGGGTGCCAAGTTCCAGCTGGTGATTGTACCAATTCTACCCTGAAGAGTCCGTGGTGACCAGCCTCCCCTGGAAAATCTGCGTACGCAAACCAGTTGTCCGATAGCAACTTCCTGGTACTGACATGGGAGTCAGATATTGGTTTTAGTTGTTCAGACATGGCAGTCAGATATTGGTTTCAATGTTCATTATCGTTTCAAGATTCAGGTGACCTTTAGTAGTTCTTGACAATGTCCCCCAGAAAACACACAACATTACCCCCAGAAACTCTGACTTGGGGGAGTGGGGAAATGTTTTTTGGGAAAGATTGTATCATATCGGTTCGATTGGTTTCGGAGATGCTTTCGGCTTTTTTTCCCTGGACCTTTTTGAGATGAATGTCTACTCCGACCAATTACTCAATGTTTTTGTCCGCATCTCCATTGCTTCAATCATCAGGTACAATACTCCTCCTCCCTCGTCCATCGTTGTCCATCAATGAAATGATATTGGACAGGGCAAATGGACATTCGGCCAATATTCATGGTTGGAACCAACCAACAATAGTGTCACTGATTGAAAATCAATGAAATCAAGAATCCGTGATATGTCAGCGAAGGAGATATTGTTTGTGTTCAACCTCTATACTAGAGCCAAACAAAAACTACACGAATCCACAATTTTCAATTCACTTGTGGTTGCCCAAAAAGGCGGTATGTATTTGCCAGCAATCTCCAATGACCAACAATGGCAGGAAGAATGAAAAATGGACACAGCTATACGTTCGTGGTCCTTACGGTTCTATCGTCCTTGGCGTGAAATAAATATGGGGTCAAAACCTTGTACCACTATGTGCCAACATCCTGTTTGCATGGGAGGTTCATGGAGGTTCACTGAGGCATGCTTGGCGACCCGGCATGTTCTGAACCACACCTTATGTAAAAAATTGTTGCTCTGTCGTTGCTGGTTGCCCATGGTCTGCAGCGCTTGGTGAGATCCAACAGCCAACCAACTTCTGGTTGTTGATTTCAAATCTATTATATAAAAACATTGGTCAATCAATCAACCATCCCAAATACAAAGGGAAAACATCTTAATCGAAACGAACAACTTCTGATATTTGGGACACACAAATTACTCAAAAGATCTCATACAAGTATTCAAATGGTCAATTTGTTGGCAGATGGATCTAATATTCCTCACTGGGACTGGGCCCACGCAGATCTTTCCCAAACAAACAGCATCAAGGTTCCCCAATTGAGGTCTTGTGCGTACGCATGAGGAAGCAAATGGAGCAGCGTCAACCTTGCAACTGCCCATGGAGCCGGGTACAGCTGAGGGCCCATGACTGCTTTCCTTGCTGATCTAAGACTTTAAGATCCATATTCATAAACCACCAGGAGCTTAATCAGCTCAATAGCTTGTGATTCACCATCAAACATGGTGGGTTTACGAACAAATGGATCTCCCATCAAAAAAAAACAAATTTATTGTTCAAGAAAAGCTGTCCCTTAAGAGCACCACATCGGTTGATTTATGGACGGGTCAACCTCCCACTGCCGCTGGATGGCTGGGGGTTACCCCAAAGAGCTAAGAATTGAAAGAGCGCTCAGGAAATGCTAAGTAGACTCGTAGATGAATAACATGGCAAGCTGGTTGATGGGTTGGTAGATGGTAGTGTGTGCGTGTGTGTATCAATATATATCTATATCTATATATATATATATTAGGTAGATCATCATTATTCATCATTCAAATTTCCATGATGTTGACTGGTTCATTAACCAACAAACTTCCCTATTCTTATATCCTATATCCTAATCCATGTTTTACATCTTTCTTAACTACTTAAAGCAAGGTTCCTATACACTAATATACTCAAACCGTTCATAAAAACAACACATCTACTCCGTTCATGGGCCAAAGCTAAAATGATTACAATCCACACCCATAATTAGTTCGCTGCGCAAGGCCCGTGGCCAAAAAGGTATCGAGATGGCAATTCCGTGAATATTGACGCTTGATTTTGCTGGTTTGGGAAGCAAAACCCCAGCTGCAGGCTGCTTTGACGATTGCATGCCACAAGTCATCATTTAACTCCATGTCTGGCTCACTGCCAATGTGGAGCCGTCCCGAGAATCCCACTTTGTAGTATCAGTTGTCTTCCAAAAGATCAAGATCTCATCGGTATAACCCCCACAAAATGATAGGAAATAAAACACGAATTTTCACAAGCAAAAACAGGGTGAGAGCACTGGATTCTGGATGAACTTGAGAATTTTGCCATGGGCACCGATTCCTGTTCATCTGGTCAAGCAGCTTTGCTGTAATCCCTAGCTTGAACAACATTGTTCAACATAGTTCATCCCTCACTGGCAAGAAGCGAACAACAGGTCCAGCTCAAGGAAGGGAGAACCAATCCTGTTTAAATATGCTTTCCCTTAGATTCTGATGCTGAAAGAAAAGGTTTGTTTACTGTAATGAGCTTTTAATACATTGCCCTGTTTTATATTGTTTGATAAATATCAACCAAACAACATCTGCTTTCTCCTCACTCATGTTGACTTCAACACCCGTTTTAAGGCTCCAACTTTGATGTTGAACAAATTTAATTTGAGCAGTTGAACTGCCACACTTGGTGCCTTGTAAGTTGCAACACTGATTGCCCTACCGAGCAAAGATCGAAAACTTATTGTATTGGGTGCGATCAGGATTCAACACTAGAGATTCATAAGTCGTAAGTCGACCATGTAGGTATGCATTGAAAACGTGCGACTAAGAATAGTACTTCGCCTGTCTACCAACGATCAGACATATTTCATCGCTTGGTAGCTTCTGACTGCTCATCTGGCGCCGATGCTCAAAATGTCACTGTAATCGTTGGGGGTTCTGTGAACACTTTAAAGCAGGGAATGATGTTCGCCAAAATGGCTTATCCAGCATGATATTCATATACACTACAAGAACGCACCCAATACATGTAATAGTTAGATACATGGCTATGGGTCAACATTGACCAACAATTTCATGGGTAAGTCAACATCCCAACAAAGACTAGTTCTGTCATTTATGGGATGTTCACCCCGGGGTACAGGGGATTGACCCACAACCAGATTTATACCATAGCACTATGCATTGGAGTGTGATACCAGTATGGATGTAGTCGCCGGTAAAGGTCATGATATCCAATATACAATATGCAATTACTGAGTAGATATACTGTGATGAAAAAATTCTAGTGATATATTTCCAATATCGTCTCCCCCAATCTTGATCAGGTATATGATTTCATACTCTGACTGCTTACCTCTTGCAGAGACACTACCAGTTGACGCATGTTTGAATGCACCATGCAGTTATGTAAGATCGAAATATCGGTATATTTGAAGGTCAGTTTATCAGCTGTTACTCATGCTGCCCATGCATGCCCTGGGGGAGCCGATCGGAATCTCTAAGATGATTGTTCAAGTAGACCATACACATCCTAGCAATCTTCGCTACCAAGGAGGCCCCTGGCTCGGCGTGCCAACCCAACACATTGAGTTGTGGTGGCTTGGGGGTACATATTATGCTCCCAAGAATGTCTCACATGGACCCATTGAATTGCCGGTTTCGTCGTTGCGGTACCCGTTGAATGCGGGCAAATTATATACCACATGCCTTCATTTCCCCTGACTGAGGATGAGGAAACTCAGATCACTGATACGGCACCATGCTGTACTTTAGTGCCAGGGCAAATCGTGAAACCTTGTGGTCAATTGTGTAAGGATGTATCAGCTGTAAGGCTATAAGCCAGCTAGGGTCATGATGGCTGAGGATGGTTCATGATAACTCGTAAGATCACTCGCAACCAGGCAGGGATTCCACTGCTCAGTGACACGCTGGGCTCGATTGCTGGGTCTGGATAGCAATCAGTGCGGTCCGTAGCTGAGCCACCGCTGTGTCAACAATCATCCTTTCAGCTCTATGCTTTCAGACAACTGCTAACCCATAAAATTGTAGTTATATTTGCATGTAGTTATTAACCCATAAAATTCAGACTGATTAATGGTTTCAACCAGTGATAATGAACTTTGATGTTTCGCAGTTGAACCCACCGCCGTGTCACCAAACCGGTCCGTTCGTGTGCCCAGAAACCATACGCACAGTGCGTGTCGGCCAGACTTCCGGCCACAAAGCGATGCATCTTTGGGCCATCGCGCCATGTGACCGAAGCCCTTTGTGCCTCCCAAATCAAGGCGTTGATCGACAACGGAGGCCCTCTAGGCGTCGCTGAGGATCAAAAAAACGAAGGAAACTCAGAATCTTGAGATTCTTGAGATTTGAAACTGCAGTCGAAAAGGCATCAGGTGTGGGATTGATTTTGGGTGGATAGGGCACTGGCGGGGGTAGATGCAGCCCTTGTCCTGATCAGTTTACGAAGATCACCCAGTGCAGTGCCCAATCAGCAAACATCCCAAATAGTCTGTTGTAGTGATTACCAATCAACTAGAAGGATGTGGTGAATATCTGTTGATCCAACAATCGACAACAGTAGTGTCTCTAATAACCATATTGATGGCCTGAATTTTGACTTGAAGCAACATCTTAAAACCAAACCTTAGGCCTTTGACCAACCAGCCCGACTGTTTCAGGTGCAGTGTTGGTGCATCAATAGTGAATCCCAAGCCTGGTTCTGGTTGGGGCCATCACTTCTGACCGCTAATATATTTCAACGAGAAGTGAACCTGTTTTGGTGCATGTGTAGGTTTCCTATACGCGCCACAAGACCCTGCGAATTTTGGATGAGTTTCCCTACTCACTTCCGGATTAATGAAATCGGATTGGGCAGAAAATGATGTCAACCCCCTTGTAGGAACGCATAGGCCCCCAGAGTCAGTTTGATCATGGGGGCCTTTTTCTGTTTTTCAAGGTGCAAATCAAATAGTTTTATCCAGCTATTTTCGGGGAGTGCACAACCACCATGCTTCGACAAGTGGTAGCCCCCAGCGAATCTCTACAGATGGTTTATCATCTTGGCGCCGCGCAGTTCCCCCCTGAGTCTCTAGATGATAACCGCGGCTATAAATCAGAAACCTCAACCAGCCACCAGGGGCACCAGGTCTCTCTTCCACCCTGCAACTCCGATGCTGGGAGCACGCAACGGTTTTTTTTTTCATCGACTAAGTAAATGTATCGATGATCCTGAGCTCAGCACATGCCTGTTCGGACATGGTTCCCTTGATCAGCGTTGTCACGTTCTCGAAATTGTAAAACCGATCTTCACACTTGGCCTCGTGACTCCGAAGATACTGACCTTGGAATTTTGGATATGGAACCCGATTCTTGATGCCCAAAAATTGGAGCACGTTGTAGAACGAAACGTTTTGTCTCCTGGATATCAAGTCCTCATACCTAACGTAGAAATATGGCAAACCAGTGAGCTGAAGAAAATCCGTCCATAATGTAATGGTATGCTCATCATGCAGCAGCGTTTTTACATGGTTTTCTGCAAAATTAAACTTTGGATCGGTCATTATCTGCATTTCAGCAATTTTCGGATCTGTAGTGTGCAGGGCATGTTTGATGTCCAAGTGATGCTTTTGTGCGCTGTGATGGGATACTGTCCATGATGCCATGCTCAGAATTGCTGCGTCGCGGACCAACTGTAAAATTCGCACGTTGCGCTTTTCCAAGTGATCTTGGAGCCATTCATTTGGCACATAAACACCATTCACGTATCTGCCAGGCCCCATTACTTGATTGTACATGATTTTGAAACCTGCGATCCTCTTGCCCGTCTTCTTTGCTTCTTCGCAAACATCGTCAAAGACTTTGTCGACTTCGTGCATCCAACGTTTTGAGGTCTCTTCAGTAGGTGCTTTCTTTGCGAAAGCGAAACGACGCAAAGGTTCTGAGGCATTGAGGCACACCACTTCAGGATGGTGATTCAATCCTTCACACAACCACCCCGAACCGCTCCTTCGCATTGTGAACAAGATGAATTTGTTACAAGTTGGTTTCTTGTCCATGACTTTGTTTTCCTCCACGCCCTTGTTCTTGTCCACGGCTCGGTCCACGACATTTTTCAAGCAGTTTTGGGGACAAGAGGGAGAAAGCAAAGTAGGGTTGTTTGGTGCGAAATGCAAAGCAAACACAACAATAAAGGCAATGACAGCAACAACAGCGACGACCCTGCGTTCCATGGCGATAGAACTTAGGCTGCTAGGGCATCGGGAGTTCCTTGCATCACAGAATGCATACGACGCATACATGTCAGAGGTTTAAGTGCTATTGACAGTGCCTGACCACTGAATAGAACAAACTCAAATGGCTGTGAACCACAGGCAAGGGCGACACGAGGCTATTCTTGGCCCTTGGCCTACACAGTTGGAAAGCAATGCAAAAGAGTTTGAATTGTTACAAAATGTTATAAATGATTACCGGTCAACAATGGCAACTCGTTATAGCAGGGATTCGCCCACCGAAACACTCGTCAACCATCATTAGCCTGCATTAATCGTCAACCATCATTAGCCACCATGAACCATTCTTGATCATGACTAATCATCATCAACCAACACCAACCATCATTTACCATCTCTAGCCCCGTCATTTCCCATCTCCCATCACTATTTAAGCATCATTAACCATTTGTAACCATCATTAACCATTATTCACCATAATTAATCATCATCAACAATCATTAAGCCGTGTTGCTCAAAAGTCGGGCCCCTCCCAGCGGGTAGGCAGGTTGCAACAGAAAGCCCGGGTCATGGTGGATGTCAGAGTGGATCTCACTTTGACGAAACAGATTGGACGGACCTCCTTTGAATGCCTTGTTGCCCCATGCAATGGTGAGGCGATTCTTCATGTTCCTGAACAGTTGTCTGGAGTGGTTGGAAGGTGCTCTAGCATCACCATCACAGCACCTCGGATCAGCTGTATTGAATCCAAAGTTCATGTCACTGCAGTGATCAACGATGAGTGCAGAATCTTCTGCCATCCATCGGTGAGCAGAGGACCTTTGAAGTGTGCCGAAATCTTTGGTGGCATTGGCGGATGGACCTATGCTGCCAAGTCATGGAATGTCAAACCGTTGGTAGTTGTGGAGATCGAACCCAGAACTGCTGCTGTTTGTGCTCGGAACATCAATGCCACAGTCATCGACTTGGATGGTTTTTTGGACAAAGCTATCAGAGGTTTGATCACGGAAACTGTGGTAGTGTGTGGGGATGCTGGCGACACACGCTTATGGATGGGCTTGTCATTGTTGAATGTGGCATTCATCCATCTTCACCACCGTGCCAGAGCTGGAGTACTGTAGGATCGTCAGGTGGTCTTGCAGTCATTGATGGGGCCATCTTCCTCAGAACTTTGCAACATGCTGGTACTTGCCGCATTCATGCCTACTTGGCTGAAAATGTCCCAGGGTTAGCTCGTCACAGCGACTATGGGAAGTTGATTGCTGATGCGGCGGTAGCTGGAATGAGACTGGCTGTACAGGGGGTTTTCAAGTGCCACAGAGTACTTCCTTTGTACAGAGATCGATGGCTGGCCACATTCATCCATGTTACCATTCATGTCGATCCACCACTTATTCACCGAGCATCATCATTGTCCTTCATGTGTCCTGAGTTCCAGTGTCCAGAGCCAGGTCCTTCTCTTGCATCCGCAGGGGTTTTGTTCCAAGAGGTGCCAGAGGACCATAGAGGAGTGTTGACACCGGACGATGCTGCCATGAACATGCTTGGGGACCCTTCCTTCTTACCAAAATCTTGGTTGGCTGGTTGTGCTAGTAACCATGCGAGTGTTTTGGCAGTGCGATGCATTCCAATGGATTCCAAAATGAGTGGTGTCATGGCGAAGTATGGTAGCCAGCACAAGCTATCATCAAGGCACCTTGAAGAGAAAGGACTATACACGGTTCTTTTCAATGACAACGGTTTCATGAGGTACTTCTCACCGTGGGAAATACTCGGTTCACTGGGATTCCCACCATCAACTGCTTTGGACGAAGCGATTGATATGGCCTTCCAGCAGACAGGTAATGCCATCAGCATTGCACATGCCTGGTTGCAGATTGCCAAGACCCACACCATGCTTAACACGCTGTCACCGTTTAGCATGGAGAAGAGTTTGAGTGAAGGCATCAAAGAATTGCAAAACCAAGCCATGAGGATCCAGGGAATGACCCCCAAGATTGTTTATCAGTTTTGTGTCCTGATATCGGCTGATCTCTGCATGAATCAGCGCCCTGTTGATGGACCTGCCGAAAAGCGTATGAGAACTGAGGGCGTTCCTGCCACAGCACCATTTGTCAGTGTTGAACCAAAGGTTGGGACGGCGCCCCTGCCATTTGAGGCTGACTTCCAGATGGATGCATTGGTGCAGCAGGGTAGCAAGCATTCGTTTGTCCAAGGTGGCATGCTTTTCCTTGTACATGCCCAGAAGAATTGGATGACTTTCGTCCACGGCACCACAGTAGAGAAACTGAGCAGTCTGGTTTTGAGGGTTTTGCCACATGCCAAGCCTTCCCATTTCTTGACCTTTCGAGACAAGAATGGCCAATTGCAGTGGGACAGTATGATTCGTTGTGCGCCTGCTGCTGAAGTCGCATTCACACCCATGACATTTCCAGTCAAATGCAGTTTGCAAGACAGTTCCACTGTGACCCTGGATGCTGACGTCACATGGACTGTTGAGACGACCCTGGCCTTTCTGGCCAGCCAGTTGCGATGCAATGTACAATCTTTGTCGCTGTTGAATGCTTCACTGATGACCAAACCCTGTGATTTCCTTGCTGAATATGAAACGTGTGAGTTCAAAGTGGGATTCAAGATGTTCATGCCAGGGTATGTTGCATTCATGCCAGAGGACACCAATGCAAATGTTGCCATTGAACCTGCTGAAGAGAACACCAAGCGATATGTAGCATGCCATCCACAAGCCAAGTTGTCACGCACTGTTAGTGTTGACATGACCCAACCAGTGGCTACGGTGGCGAAGCTGCTATTCCCAAGTTTGACATCCACTCTTTCTTGGAGTCTCATGATGAATGGTGTGATATTGGAACCCGGAACACCTGTTGCTGAGGTAGGTTCGTTTACCATAGATTGGCACAGCTACAAGCCTCTGTCACCAACGGAAGTTGAACTCGTTTGCTGCAAAGCCCCAATCGATTCGGCTGCCATGCAGGTTGACAATGCACTGCTGCCTTCAAGGTGGATCAGGTCACCCTTTAGCTGCAAGCCCAACATTGTGAAGGTCAAGGACCAACTGACTGTGAAGCAGGCTGCAGCATCGTATGTTGCTTTTGCTCGGTCAGACCTCACCGTGATGTGCATGCTGGGTAGCACGATTGTTGACCCCAACGAAACCTTTGGGAACATTCCATGCAGCTCTGTGCTCCATTTCAAAGTTTCGCCACTGAGGGGAGGTGCCAAACCGCACCAGGAACAGTTGAAAGTCAAAGTCAAGCATGTCCTTGAAACACATGGGGTTGGCAAAGACGATGCCCAAACCAGAGCTGAGATGTTCATTTCCAAGGCCGATGAAGAAACCTTGAACAAGGCAGTCAATGCTGATGACATTTCGTTTTGGTCAATCATGAAAGATGAGGCGAACAGGGTGCATTTCAGGTTGGTTTACAGGAACGAACTAAAAGCCTTGAAACAAACCAGCCGAAAACCGTCAGACCGCCCAGCAAAGAAACCTTCCAAACAGCAGAAGGACACCAACGAGCCATTCGTAGCCAATCCTGCCAACATCAAGATTGACTTCTCGCATTTCAAGTGTGGGGATGACAAAGTGGAACAGATCGATAGTGCCAGATTCGGACCGGATCAACGAGGTCTGGCTGTGATGGGAAGGAAAGAGGCCGACCAGCTCTCTCATTCTTATCCCAGCACCATTTCACGGGAGCCCCTTGCCATCCTCGTTGTTGGAAAGTCGTTTGCTCCATCGGATGAGATCTTTACCCTACCTGCCTATGGGAATGATGATTCACCAATCATTATCCAAGCTGCACTTCGCCAGTTCGGGGATGGGCAGGTGGTTTTCTCCCCAGCAGTTCCTATGATGCATGTTGGGTCATCTGCATCGACGGTGCTGGAGATCCATATCCTGAGACAGGAGGTCAAGAACTGGAGGGAATGCAGCGTTCCGCTGCACTTTCTGGGGGTCCATGTGAGTGCTATGAGAGGTTCTTCGTTGCTGGCGCAATGGTCTTGGAAGACATTCACCCAAGACAGAGCTCCAACTCCATTCAAGGATGCAGCGTATTGGAGAGGCTTTGTACGAGTCTATGATGAAATTCTGGATGCAGTGTTGTCGAGGTCGGGCACCTCCGGCATCTATATGGTGCCTAAAACTGCAGACAGAAAGCACGATGAGCGATACTCCATCGTCACCATGCCGGATTTGTCTTTGCAAGAAGTTCAGCGGAAAGCCAGTGCATCTGACAAGTCCCTCGGCATCGTTCGAATCAAGGACCAGTTTGCGATCCGATGCAGAAGGGACCATGCTCCAGCGTTGCGTGCGCTGTTGCTACCTGAAGCTGCTTTCGTAGCTTCGGACAGCTTCACCAGTGATGAGCAGCTGTGGGTGCTGAGGAATGTCCCAATTGAGATTGGCAAGGGTGGGTTGCAGCAAGCTCTGGATCAGTCGGAGTGGACCGCCCACCCTGTTCGTGCACAAGGGCCAGATCGTTGGGTTGTGGCAGCTAAGGAGCCACCGCCTTGCAGACACCTGTGCATCAACAATGCGTTTGTGCTTGTCGAACCTGTGAAGCGAAGTCATGAGGGTGCACCATTGACAGTGGTGGCAAAACAGGTCAAGGTGGAGACCATTGTGAACACAGATCCCAGTGGAGGGATGCAAGTTGCCACCACCTCCCGTTACCAAGAGATGAAGGCCGAGATGTCGGAGCACTTCGAAAACAAACTTGCTGAAGCAAACAACAGGATTGAACAGATGGCGCAAGCGCTCAACCAAGTTCAGTCCATGCACCAGAATGCCCAATCAGAGATTGCTCAACTTCGTGAAGAGCAATCCTTTGCTAGGCAGAAGATTCAGGAGGTGGAGTCAAGTGTTGTCCAGTCTGGACAGTCAGTGATACAGACCATGCAGGGCATGTTCAGTCAGATGCAGGCCACCCTCGAAACATCCATGCGCACCAGCATTGAGACATCAGTGCGTCAGTTGGCCGAGGCTCCGCAGATGGATCCCGAGAAGCGTGCCAGGGTTGGTGGTGCTGAGCAGAAGCATGATCCCTTTTCCACTAAGGGTTGACAAATGAGGCAGGAGAGGTTTTCACGGAGGCCTTTCAGGGCCTGCCACATGATGTTTTGGATCATGTACTCCGTGCTGATGTGTAGTTTTAGCTGCGCATCTGGTGCAATGCCTGAGCAATACCATAATTGCCCAAAACGGGCGGCATGCGTTGATAATTCCATGCATGTTTTTGCAATTGATAATTCCATGAGTCACACGTGCATCCGTGATTGCATCCGCTACGGTGAAGCAGATCATCCAGGACCACAACTTCGGGTAGGATCCTTCAACCCGGGGCAGATCCTTGGACATGAGGATACAATTGGTGAATGGGGGGAAGGCATTTGGTGTGGAAGCGAGACATCCCACACTAGTGCGGCCAAAAGAATATGTTCCAAGAAGTTCAGAGATAAAGGTTTGTATTCATCATGGAGTGAACCAGTACCAAGCTTGGCCACCAACTCCGGTTCCCTTCGAGGTAAAGCCATGGGTGTTGCCAATGTTTCCACATACCCATTGCATCCGTATCCAAGTGAACATGACCATGACTTGATTGCCATGTCCAGGCTTCTTGAAAACATTGTTCATTTGGGTAATGGTGCTCACATGTTCATCGCTACGGTCTATGGTCCAACCCTTGGCCCAGCTCATGCCGACCCCTGGGCCATGTTGCAGAAAGTTTGCGCAACAGCATTTTCACATGCACATGCATTTCGTGGTCCTGCTATCGTATTGGGTGACTTCAATGCTGAGTTGCAGGATTGCCCAGGTTGGAACTTTATGATGAACGAAGGCTGGACTGATGCAGCTGCTTTTGACGCAGCACGTCGCGGTTCCCAGCCCTCTGCAACATGCCGTAATGCTACAAGGAAGACGTTCATTCTTATCAACCAACAGTTGCTGACGGCCTTGGTTTCCTGTGATGTTAAGGAGACTTTTGACTTTGACTCACATCCATTGTTGCTTGCTACTTTTGATCTGGAAGCGGTAACAGCATCTCGTCGAGTTTGGAGTCTTCCGTCAACCACAGATAAACTGTTTTTTGACCAGGAGCTTCTGAAATCAGCATGTCATGAGGCTCAACGAACTCGTAGTACCAAGTTCAACAAAGCTCTGAACGAACACAACTTGGAAGAAGCTTGGAGACAAACCAACTTGTGTTTTGATGATTCGATCGTGAAGGCTTGTGTTACCACTGATGGAGCAAACAAACGATTGCCCAGGGGATGCCTGGGTCGAGGCAGGAAATCCACGACCAAATCTATTCCTGCCTCTGCACCTGTGTTAGCACATGCACGTGGAGGTGATTTCAACCCGCAGGTCGCCCAAGCACCAGTCTCCATCCGGAGACATGTTCGACAGACTCGCAGGTTGCAGACCCTTGCCAGCCAGCTTGCTTCGAGAACTAAGAGAAGTTTACCGATTTCTGGGGATAGTCATGCTCTCTGGGAAGCCATTTTTCATTGCTATGGTTACCACGGTGGATTTGCGCATTTTATCCTGACTGAGTTTGGGGTTTTTGTTCCACAGACCTGCCCACAACCTGAGTATGTACATCACTTGTACACCCTGATGAAACACTTTGTCGATGGCGAAATTCGTGGGTTCAAGAGGAATTGTTTGCGCCGCAAACAAGAGCAAGTGTTGCGTGATATTCGACAGGGAGGTAGTGACACGTATGCTTCTGTGAGAGACCCCCCACTGCCACCATTCCAGCATATCGAACGGATTCGATCAGTGCGTGTCATCCGACAACGTTGGAAGAAGACTGGTTTAACTACCATTCTGTTTGAGGGCAGTCTTGAACAATTCGATCTTCAGATGCCGTGCTACTTCCAGGGACAAGAATTTTTCATTGTTTCGTTCAATGGGGGAACCCTTTTGTCAGACAGACCATTGCGGAATAAGGGTTTCGATGACCAGCTGCTCTGGCAGAAGGAGGTGATATCCGATCAACTCACATTACAACAGCAGACAGCACAGGCTTGGGGTGAGATGTGGCAGCGCGATGACGATGATACTGACTGGGCCGCTGCTCTTCATCACCTTCAGTTTATAACCGGTTTCCCCGAAATTCAATTCGAACCTCTGTCCTATGATGAATGGATTCGACATTTGTGTCAAGTGAAGAAGAAAAGTGCCCGGGGGTCATGCTCTTACACCCCCTTGGAACTCATGATGATGCCCAAGGAGTTCACCGAGTGGATTCTTGCCATACTAACTGCCATCGAGGATGAGTTGGGTGATTGGCCGGCACCTCTCATGATTGCAAGGGTTGTGATGCTCAACAAAGGTGACACAGCTCCATCGTCGCCCCTTCAGGTCAGACCAATCACCATCACTTCTCGAATTTACAGAACATGGGCACGATACAGAGCCTTGCAGGTCATTTCATGTTTGGCACATCGACTTTCCCCCACGATTGCTGGGTCAACGGCTGGGGTGGGAAGTGATATGTTTGCAGCACAGCTACTCGACAACCTTGAATCAGCTCAGTTGGACACGGAGCCCATCTTGGGGTGCACCATTGATCTGGTTAAATGTTACAATTTGGTTCCAAGACAACCCATCCTCGAAGCCATGGCTGAGGTCGGCATACCCATGCCATATCTGATTGCATTGCGAAGTATGTTCAAATGCTTGCGACGTGTTTTGGAACTGGGGGGACAGACAGGCGATTTATTGGTTTCAACAACTGGCATTCCGGAAGGCTGTTGCTTCTCAATCGTTGCTATGCTCACGTTGTCGGTATGGGTAAGTTGTGTTTTGCAACACGTGGAACATGATTTGACTTTTGCAGCTTATGCAGACAACTGGACAATCATTGCACACGATCTCGGAGGACTGCAGCGTGGTTTGAGGAAACTGCTGGAGTTTGTCCAGGCCATTTCCATGAAGGTTGCCGAGGATAAGTCATGGGTGTGGGCTTCTCATGCCAAGGACAGGAAGCTGATGCAGTCTACCATGCCATTCCCAATCAAACTGGTTTCAACAGAATTGGGTTGTGACGCTTCGTATTGCAAGAAAACATCGAAGGCTACTGCTAAGAAACGCATGCAGAAAGTCAAGAGGGTGTTGGCGAGGGTACGTAGCAAACATATCCCTGGCAAGTTCCGTGTCAACATGTCGAATCAACTGACCAGCAGCCTGATGGGTTACGGTAGTGAATTTACATATTTTACCTACCCAGAGATTCGAAGTATCCGTGCTAGCAAGTGTCGAGCTGCAGGGCGTGCATGGAACGGGTGCAACCCATACCTTGCAACTTCCTTGGGAGACTTGTCAGATCCGGAACTTTGCTTAGCACTTCGTAAATGTTTTTTCTGGCGAAGGTACTTGGCTAAGTTTCCATCCCGGGTTCAACCATTCCTTGACAAGTTGAGCAGAAACCACAACAAATCATCCAACGGTCCAGCTGGGGTCTTCGTGCGATCTATGCATGACTTGGGATGGTCCTTTGGCTGTGATGGGAAGATGAAACACAATCGTGGTTGGAGTTTGGACTGGCTTCACGCTTCGAGTAGGCACGTTCGCCGAGTCCTTGAGCTTTCATGGCATGTTAAAGCTTCCCGCATGGCCAGCCACCGGAAGGGTTTCTCCCGCACCTGCGTGAATGTGAATATCAATCGAGCTGTACTGAAGAAGCTAACTGGACCACAACATACCGATGCAGTGAATTTTATGATCGGCAAGCATGTTACAAATGATGGTCTTTCACATTACTCCAGACGTTCTGTGACTGACAGATGCCCCTTGTGCTCTTGCCGGGATTCGAGGCTCCATAGGATTTTCGAATGTGAAGCATTGGCCGATCTCCGACAGAAACATTCCGGTCTGATCGACTGGCTGCGTTCCCAAGATGCAACACAGCAACTCTTTGCAGCGTGGGAGTCTGATTTACAATGGGCTGACAAGTTACTGCAAGATTCTGAGATCGCACTTCCAACGTACCCAGTGTCCAAACATGATGATGCAGTTGTCTTCACAGACGGGAGTGCCATGTTCACAGGGTCCTTCACAACAGCAAGAGGAGCTGGAGCTTTTGTATGCTGCAAGGGTAATGAAACAGTGGAATCGAAAGCTTGTGTACTGCCTGGTCAGGAGCAGTCTGCCTATCGGGCTGAGATCTGGGCATTACTACTGGCGCTGACACGTTTCAAAACTTTGACAGTGTATTCAGATTGTGCGTCTATGATAACGGTATTCTCTGGTTTGTTGACCGCCAGACGGAACCATGCGCAACCAGTATTCAGGGAACATGCTGATCTCTGGTCATTGGTTTGGGGCCTTTTACTGGAGAAGCCAATTGATGCTGTTGTCATCCACAAGGTTAAGGCGCACACTTGTTGGAAGAGTGCGTTGGACCCAACCGATTTCTGGAAAGGACAGTTCAATGACAAAGCAGATAAGCGAGCCAAAAACTGCCTTAGTCGTAGCATTGCTTCGGACAGAGAGGCTTTGAAGAACTATGAGGCCAAGTGTGGGAAGTCCATTCAACTGGCTTGTGAATTTTTCCACATGTGGCATGAGATGAATGTAAGATGCATTGTCGCTAACAACAAAACGACTGCGCAGCCACGTGCTGCAATGCCAGAGTTCAGTTTGCCAATCGATCCCAGCCGACTGGTCAGCCTCAAATGTGAACTTCCGGAGGCAGTACTGCAGACTTGTCCAGTTGGTGCCATTTTCGGTAAGCGACTTTGTGATTACTTCAACGAATTGCAGTGGGATTTCCAATCCAGTATGGGTACTAGTCACCATGAACTTTTCGCAGACTTCACCATTGCTACATGTTCGTCAGTTCCTGTGTTGTGCCATTCGGGAGCTGTCAAGAAACAGAAAGCCATTCGAACCTGGAACCTTCCGGATCTCTGCATCGCAGCCAATGAAGCGGCGCGGAAGCTGACTATGACAGATCAGATAAGAACATGGCGTAAAGCTATGAAATGGTTGCTTAAGGTTTGGAACCCTTGTCCTTTGGGAGCTGCCACCAGCGAGTGTGACGGGCTGAGGCGCTTTGGCTATGTCTACCCGATTCGTGGCTTCATGGGATACCCACGGTTGAAGGGAGGATCTTCGGTTCTCCAACAGCTTTGGTGTTACTTCCATCCCGAAGGCAGAGCTATTCACCATATGCATAATCAGTGGGTGCCACGCACCAATACAGTGTGACCATAGTTTTTTAGCTGGCAGTGTCTTCATTCGCTCACTGTCATGTCTGCATCATCCATCATATCCCCATTCGCTCAAGTTCATTGGGCCAGGGTTTCAATCATCATGAGGGCAATACGCACCAGCCGATTACCCTTATAGCTCGAAGTGGCAGCAATGATGAAAGTCGAAAATCAACAATCATTAATTTACCATCAATGGTCAATAACCATCTTTCACCATCAATAAGCGTCATTAATCATTAACCATCATTTTATTCACTTCGTCTGTAAAACCAAAGCCGAGCAGCCAGATTTTTCTCTTTTGATGATTGGGGTCTATCTTTGGCCGCGTTGTCACGGCTGCTGGGTGAGGCACATAGACGGCGACACGAAGTCTCACTGAATTACATGATTCCACATTCGTGGAAGGATACAGGCCACTTGGCCTTTTAGCAGATCACTGGAATGGCATGAGGAAAGATGAAATTCACTTGACTTTAGAACAAAGCACGTGGTTAAAGTGGGTGGAAATGGGTGGAACCCATTGACCAAACCGAAGGGAAGAAGGTCACTTGACCATGCCCCAGAGTTGCAAAATTGTCACAAAAGCACTTGACGTAGACGTATACATTCCCAGGTCACTGGACCCAGATACGTAAGAGGTCACTTGACCTAGTAAAAAGCTGGGAAAAGTAGGGACAAAAAAGAAAAGCAAATGTCACATAACATGATGACATCATGCAAATGCATGGTCAGCACGTGATGTGCAGTCTGCTCTCCGGGGCCGGTGTGCAACACAAACACTGGCAGTGTAGTGAATGCTCAAAATCAATTTGCTACAAAACTACTTTGCAAAGTGATGTGCTTCACAATATGAAATTTCTAGGTCGAAAAATCATTCATCTGGTAATCTGGTAGCCTTGTTGAATAAAGCTTCATCATGCAAGCATGAATTACGCCTGGTTCACTTGGTCTGAATGGCACACGGTGAAACCAAAGCGGAGCAGCCAGATTTTTTTTGATGATGATTGGGGAGAAGGTAGTTCTGGAAGGTTCATCTGCAAGGTTTTACTGACTAAGGACTTGTTCAAGCCATATCTGACACTCGAGAACCTCGTCCACTTGGAAGGATTGTCCTCGCAAATAGTCAACGAAGGCATTGACTAAACATCCTTTTATAATACAAGTCCTAACTCTGAACCGACTTATTGTCAGAAAGGAGGACACTCTATGCAATAACAAGTTCGATTTCCAGACCGCCAAAGCCAAAACTATGGTTTCTATCT
Organism: Symbiodinium kawagutii; assembly: GCA_009767595.1. Classification (NCBI taxonomy): domain Eukaryota; class Dinophyceae; order Suessiales; family Symbiodiniaceae; genus Symbiodinium; species Symbiodinium kawagutii. The sequence continues at coordinate 132,576 of VSDK01018119.1, forward strand.
CTAGTTCCATTCTGGCCGTCTCTTTATCTCCAACTCGCATCAATTCGAAGAAATCATTTTTAAAAATGGCTGAAAGAAAACACAGAGTTTGCCGCAACTTGCGAAAACACTTCTAACAGCCCAAAGATCCAGAGACACCTTAGAAACGCAGCGACACAGGCTATGGAACTAAACGGCAAAACCCGCTGTTTGAAACAAAACAGCTCTGCCCAACCCAACGACGGGTCATACACCGCAAAGTAAACATTCGTTCATAGACACTATCCAACAAAGAAACTTGAGGCCAGGGTTAGGTGACGAAAGCATGCATGGCAACTGACCTGACTGGAAGAACAAACAACGATTAGCATGCATTCATTTTTGTCGAAAAAACGCAACAGGCGGACACTGTAGTGCAACAAGAACGACCAGGGGGGGATTGAGCCTAGCGAGGGGGGGCCCTCCCCCCTAATCAATTCAATTATTTGTGACTTTTGGAAGTCCTGTCTCTGTCAATTACTTGCTAAAGCAAGAGCAGCTTCAGCTAGCTGACGCAGTTTTCGTGATCTGTTTGTAGGCATTTGACAAGTTCCAACACTTGGTTTGAATGTCACGGCGTTTTCTGCTCAAAGACTATGCAATCATCAAAGCAATGTGGTTCGTGGTATGCACTGTTCCTCCTTCACTCTAGGTAACACAATGGTTGACCATGTTGGCTTTGTAGTCGTCTATCCCGCAAATTGCGTTTTTCTGTTGCTCGAGAAAACGTTTTATCAACAAAGCATTTTCTGGACTGGACGACAAATCCACTTGTTTTTCTTAGCATTTGCACAAAATAGTTTGGCAAAGCTAAACTCGCCCAGAATAGAAGGCAAGGCCCCACAACAACTACCGACTAAGACATCCCATAGAAACCCGGCAGTCTTTTACTGCCATATTTTCTTCCTCAATCAACATTCATATGTTCATCAAATTTTTTGTTTTTTTTCTGCGGATGAAAGTTCTTTCCGCTGCGATTTTTTTTTCCCGAAGCCAACCAGATTGTTTTTGCCTCCGGTTTTTTTCCGCCTCGGCCAGGCCTTTTCCTGCTACCGAAATTTTGTTTTTCTGTTGCGTTCCTGATATTTTTCCTGCTGCGCATCGGTTTTTGTTGCCGCGAATTTTTTTCTGGTTGCGAAACCGGTTTTTTCGATAATTTTTTTTTCCCGTTGCAGATTCGGATTTTCCCTGCCTCATCCGCTTTTCGTGTTGCGAAAACAAGGTTTTCCAGCGCCATTGGTTCGTTTTGTGGCGCTGCAAGACCAAAAAAATACAGGGGGAGAGAGAGAGAGAAAAAAAAAATGGAACACAAACAGAGACACAGAGAGACAAAGAAGGGATAAAAGACAGAAAAAACGGGGGGAACAGAGAACAGAACAGAGATACTAAACGGGAGAAAAAAAACTGAGACAGGGAGGGCGAGCAGAGAAGGGAAACAAAGAAAGACAGAGAATGAAAGAAAGAGACGGACAAAGAGAGAAGGAGAGAGAAACAAACGACAAAAAATCCAAACAAACAAACAAACAAACAAACAAACAAACAAACAAACAAACAACGAACGAACAAACGAATGAACGAACGAACGAACGAACGAACGAACAAAAAAACAAACAAACAAACAAACAAACAAACAAACAAACAAACAAACAAACAAACAAACAAACAAACAAACAACAACGGCCACAAACAACGCTCGTCGGTTGATTTCAAGCTCCCCTCTTCCCGCACTGCCCCTACTACGCGACATCTGCAAATTAGTGAGCGAATGCTGCACCCACTACACGGTGGCCACAACAACAACGCCAACGACAACAACAACAACAACAACAACTACAACAACAACAACAACTACAACTACAACTACAACTACTACTACTACTACTACTACTACTACTACTACAACAACTACAACTACTACTACTACAATTACAACTACAACTACAACAACAACAACAACAACAACAACAACAACTACTACTACTACTACTACTACTACTACTACTACTCCCACTACTACTACTCCTACAACTACGACTACGACTACAACTACAATTACAACTACAACCACAGCTACAACTACAACTACAGTTACCACTACAACTATAACAATTACAACATCAGCAGCAGGCACAACAACAACAACAACAAAACAAACAACAACAAACATCATCAACCAATACCAGCCAGCAACAAACTACAACAAAAAACAACAAACAACAAGGAACAACCAAAAAAACCGCAACAAACAACAACAACAACAACAACAACAACAACAACAACAACAACAACAACAACAACAACAACAACAACAACAACAACAACAACGACAACGACAACGACAACAACAACAACAACACACAACGAAACAACGAACCAACCAACCTTTCAACCAACCAACCAACCAACCAACCAACCAACCAACCGACCGACCGACCAACCGACCGACCCACCGACCAACCAACCAACCAACCAACCCACCAAGCAACAAACAAACAAACAAACAAACAAACAAACAAACAAACAAACAAACAAACACAATGACGGCAACAACGACAAAAAAGGCGCAAACATCCAACATCATCAACAACAAAAAACACCACCACCACCACCACCAACAACAACAACAACAACAAAAACAACCACGACGACGACGACGACGACGACGACGACGACAAACACGCAACACCCAACATCGCACACCCAACATCCAACATCCAGCATCAAACACCCAACATCCAACATCCACTGCTACATCCAGCATCCAACATCTAACGTCCAACGTCTCACATCCAACACGCGATGCCTGACATCCGATATCCGACATCCCACATCGGACACCCCACACCCGACATCCGACACCCAACATCCAACATCCAACATACACAACATAGAAGACACAACACAGAACATACAACAGACAGCAAAGAACATAAAACATCAAACATACAACGTAGAACATACAACAAAGACCAAGGCGCATAAAACATACAACATACAACATAGAACAACGACCAAAGAACAAAGAACAAAGAACATCAAACATACAACATGGAACAGGGAACATGTCCCTTGGACCTTGAACAAAGAACAAAGACCATAGAATACGACGTAGGACAATCGAACATAAACCAAAATACAAAAACCATCGAACACACAACATAGAAGCAAACAACATAGAACCATACAAAACAAACCACAGAACACACAACAAACACCATACCACAGAACAAACAACCTAGAACACGCAGCCTACCAACAACGACCTACAACCAACAACAAACAACCAACAACAAACAACCAACAATCTACAACCAACAACCCACAACGAACAACATACAACCAACAGTCAATAATATACAACTACCAACACACAACCAACAACATACAACCAACAACATACACCAACAACAAAAAAACAACGACACTTCACCAACAACATACAATCACGCTCCGGATGGTTGGCCAGTCGCCGAGCGCCATTTGCATGTTCGGTTTCTTTCGCAAATGAATATACAGAATGGCTGCGCATTGATCACGGAGTCGGTCCATGTCTGCCCCCTTTTTTGGCTTACCCCTTCAGCCACTGTCAAAGGCCGACCCCACCCCATACCCCAACATGACATCAAAGTAGCAGCAGCGCAACATCAACGTAGCATCAACTTCACGGAGCAAGCGCAAGCGAACGTTAACATCCCCCCCCACCCACCCACCCACCCTGCACCCCATACCCCAGCGTAGCATCAATGTAGCATCAACGTAACATCAACGTAGCATGAACGCAACATCAACGTAACATCAACATAGCATCAAAGTCCTGAAGCGCAAGCAAGCGTTACACGCAAAATAGAACATACAACCTCCAGCCTGAACCTGGAACATACACCGTAGACCAAAGAACAACAACATGAAACACGCAACATAGAACCAAACCACAAAGACCATAGAACATAGACCACGGAACCCTGCAACATAGACCATAGAACATACAAACGATCATACAACATACACCACAGAACATAAAGCAGAAAACATACAACATACAACATAGAACAACGACCAAAGAACAAAGAACAAAGAACATCAAACATACAACATGGAACAGGGAACATGTCCCTTGGACCTTGAACAAAGAACAAAGACCATAGAATACGACGTAGGACAATCGAACATAAACCAAAATACAAAAACCATCGAACACACAACATAGAAGCAAACAACATAGAACCATACGAAACAAACCACAGAACACACAACACACACCATACCACATAGAACATACACCATAGAACATACAATTTAGAACTTACAATTTGAAACATACAACCTAAAACATGCAACCTACCAACAATGACCTACAACCACCAACCCACAAACAACAACCTACAACCAACAACAAACAACCAACAACCTTCGACCAACAACCCACAACGAACAACATACAACCAACAATCACCAGTACACAACCCACAAGATATAACCAACAACGTACAACCAACGACACTCAACCAACAACACTTAAACAACAACATATCATCACGCTCCGGATGGTTGGTCAGTCGTGGAGCACCATTTGCATTTTTGCAAGCAAACGTCTCATCATCTCCTCATCCTGCAACACTTCCTTCCTAGCCACAATTCACCTTCCCCATCTAGCTCAAATTCTTCCCGCTCGAAGATACCAACCTTCTAACCCCTTCTCGCAACTGGTTTTAGAGCCGAGATGCCTCAAGCCACGGGAGCGGAGCTAAAATGTTTTTTGTGTTCATGCAATGGAAGCGACGCCCAATTGAAATAAGAAACAACTAGCATCACCAGTGGCCATCTAGGATCCTCTTTTTTTTTCTCCGGCGCCGCTTTGGCACTGGTGGCTGAGGTCACGGGTCACAACAAACTATGCCTGGTAGCCATCTAGGATTCTCAGCCAAAATTCCAACTAAGAAGAGTAAGTGCGGATTTTGATCAGTTCACTTTTGACGGCAATCTTGGTTGCTGACAATTTTTTTCCCGGGTAGCGCCTCATGCGCACGAAACACAAAGTATATATCCAGGTAGACTGCAATAGAAGACCAGTGATTTCACCAATGATTGCGCAAATTAAGATGACTACAGGGTGAAAAAAGCAAGAAAACAAACCGCAAGCACAATAAAAACCAGCCCAAACAACCCAACCAAAGCCAACCACGCAATAACCAGTCGCCACACGTCATCTTACTCCACGTTGTACTGTTTATCAAAAAGACTGGCTGAAACGTGTGAAACTCCGCACTCACTCTGCTCAGACGACAATCCAGGCATCTACGTCTCAAAATGCTAATTGCTTGAGCTTGCAGCGCTTTTTGCTGTCTAAGTGCCTCGATAAATTCTCTATCAGGTTGCAAGACCAAACGCATCTCACCGTTGCAGCTCCGACCTCAAATGAAGATCCTATTCCGCCAGTTAACTGTAGAATGACCGAAGATGTAAAGGCGTTGGAAGTGAGCAAAAAGGAATGAGTGAATCCAGCATCGAAAGCCCAGCGATCAAAGAGTATGCATGCAAGGACTGCCAATGTTCGCCAGTGTTCATGGGATGAGCAAAGTATTGTAGTCATTTTCCAAATTGACACATTCAGCAGAGATAATCGGAAGTCAGAGAAGACCAGTGCTGAGCCACAAGAGCGCACGTATAAAGTGATTAGACCGTCCCTGAGAAGCAGAAGCATTGCATAAATGTCCCATTTATCGTGTTATTAAGAGTGGGGGACCACGGGCGCGCCCTCATGGCCACGCTATGCAGTGCCGTCAAGCAGACTCAGCTAGCAAGAGCCAGGGCCCAGATAAGATGTGTCCACAGCAGTCAGGTTGTCAATTCCGTAGCCCCTTTCGCTCAAGCTGTCTCGGCTCAAACTAAATTGTAGAAGCGGCTGAGAAAGTTAGTAATCTTCGGGTGGTTGGCCCACCGTTGATGAACACCGGAGCTGCTGAACGTCAGAGGTACTCGCAGTGAAGACCACTGGACAGCCCTTGGAAGACAGCCCTTGAATTCGCTTGCGAAAACCATTGGGGCTCGTGACGAATTCGCCTGGAGAGGTGTTCTCCTGACGTGTGAAGTTGTAAAGATGACTGGAGAGCTTGTCGAATCCGCTTTTGGAAATAGTTTCTTAGGATCACTACTGTGGAGGCCCTACTATCTGTCCTCCAAAAACGCCTGTTTTGAAGCCTCCAAAACTGGAACCATTCAAAATGCATCCGAACAGGTTCGGAACATGGAGTTCGACGCAGGGAGCCTAACAAGAATATTCAACCCAAACCCGCACCAAGAAAAATGTTAGCCAATGAAACAGACACAAAAAAACTGAAAGTCGACGAGAAGATCTTTGGGAACCCCCATAAAATTACGAAGATTCAAGCCAAACCCCCGCCAAGAAAAAATGCTAAACCCTAATGAAGCAGAACACAAAAAGACTGAAAGTGGACGAGGGGACCCTTGGGAACCCCCATAGAATTACGAATATTCAACCCAAACCCTGCCAAGAAAAAATGAAAAATCTTGATGAAGCAGAGCACAGAAAGACTAAAAGTGGACGAGGGGACCCTTGGGAACCCCCATAAAATTACGCATATTCCACCCAAACTCGCGCGAAAAAACATGTTGAATCCCAATGAAATCCTAATAAGATTGAGGACGCGAAGACTGAAAGTGGACAATGGATCAAAAATCTGTCCAAGAGACCCCGTGGGAACCCCCGTAGAATTCCCTACATTCACTTTTTCGATAAATACAAAGAGTATTGAAGATGGCGGTAGGGGTTGGCCAATGATCAATCAAGTCTTGAAAAGTCGGCGTTTTGCATTCTGCGCACAAATATTATACACTGCCATTTTCCCAAAGGGTGGTCCGTCCGCGTGTCAGGAGCGAAGAAGATTAAGAAGCATCGCGACGCTTGCTTTACCACAAGCTCTCAAACAAGAATTCGCGCAACTGCGCTACCAAAGCATCACCACACGGTCACCAACGCCACAAAAATGCAAGCCCAACAAAATGACCAGTACAAAAGATCACCAGCAAAGCAACATCACCGCATCACCACACGGTCACCAACGCCACAAAAATGCAAGTCCAACAAAATCACCAGTGCAAAAGATCACCAGCAAAGCAACATCACCAGCACAAATCGCCAGCGCGCCGCACACGCAACAAACAAAATTGCAAAGTCACCAGCCCATCAAAGCAGAGGAGCCCAAAGTCACCAGCGCAACCAAATTACAAGGGCCGCGATGTCACCAACAATCTCACCACCACAGCGCACTCATCACCGCAACAAAATCACCAAGAACGACAAAATCACCGGCGCCAGCCGGACAGAACATGACCAACGCCACCAACACCAAAAATCAGAAGCACAGCACGAACACCACCATCACAAAATCACTAGCGCAACACCACCACCAGCACACCCACAACACTGGCGCGACATAAATTGACCAGAAGCCGACCGCATCAATAATTTAATTAGCAAATTGAACACAACGCAACCTAATTAAACACCCAGAGAACTTTCAAATACACTGTCAGCCAATCAATCGCCTCCAGAAAACTAAAAACGCAAAGCAGCGATTGTTGCGAAATTGCTCCAAGCACCCTGAACGTAGTTCTACTTTCAGAGGCTCAAAAAGCCAACGGTTTCCAGGACAGATGAAGGGTCTCCACAACGCGGAAACACATCTTTCTTGAAGCGTGTGATGCAGGGTGATGGATGAAAGACAAGTGACAAGACGCTCTTTTCTGCAAAGCAGATACGGCTTTATCTTGTACAGAGCACTTCCTCCTGTAGACTTTCATTTCCTTGGAATGCCAAGGTTTGGTTGTCTACTTGTTTCACCAAAGCACCTTGCAAGACGCTGGACACTCTGTGAGACATCGTTGACCTTTTGACTCTCTAGACCTTTTTCTGAGCTTTCTTAACGAACTCGTTTGTCGTCCGACTTTTGTTTGTAATGCTTTTCCAAACTAGACGTTAAGAACTCTTAACGTCTAATGCTTGCAACATCAATGATGTCCACCTTGAACTTTTTGGTTTTGCTTTTGAGCTGTTTAGCTCGTTAGTGACCTGCGGTGCTTTGGCGCTGTTTACCTTTTGTGAGTGTAGTTTGACACTGATGTTGTGTAACTAATCACAAGTGTTCACACTCACTTTGCTGCACAACGTTTGTTTCCACGGTGTCGTCATGTCTCTTGCTGCATGATCACCTCTTTAATTCTTTTAATGTCGTGCCATTTTGGATTAAGGGTGACATCGTGTTGACATCGTGTGGTTTTCACTGTGGCATGGACATCATTGCTCGTGGTCGTGCTGCCTTGAAGCCACAGCCTCAGCCCTTTCCGTGGGCCTATTGGCTGACTCACGCACTTGCTTTTTGCACTGGCTGGGTTGCGTGTTTCATTTGGCTGGTGTCACAGCCTGCTGTTTGATGTCAGAGTCAGCACCTTCCACGCCCACAGAAGTTGTCACCCACCACAATTTACAATTCCTTGTTTGGCAGTTGCATTTCCAATTTCGCATTTTACTGGACATTCAACTTGACCATTTGGACATTCTTCGACATCTCCGTGTCCTTCTTGTTATCCTCATTGTGATCCTCCTTGTCTACCTCGTTTTACAGTTCAATGTTGTCGGGGGGAGAAGAGGAGATTGAGGGACAAGGATTTTCGCCAGTTGTTGGTCCTGAGCTCAGTAGCACTGCATTTGACAAGGATGACAATGCTAGTGGCAATCGTTCACTTTTGAGCTTTATTCAACGCCTTGGACCAGGGTTACCCTCGGATGAGTTTTGCCCAACAGAACCTGATGTAGGATCTCAGGCCGCCAGTTCAAGGCAGTGTGGTGTGCCAAATGTGAACCACACTGGAGCACAAAGAGCATTGACTAGGACTCTTGCTCAGTCATCACCTTCGTTCATGTGGGAGAGCAGTTCATTCCTATCTGCAGTTTTTAGCAATAAGAACATTGTTGACGAACTGTTCCAACCGCATTCCTTGAAGAGGCCTGCAGTTGACCTGCAGCAGGAACTTCTGGTGATAGATGATGATGACGAATATCCGATTGCCAAAGCACTTAGGTCAGGGTCTTCCAAGCCTTTCTTCCTCCAAGCCCTTGGCAGGTCCAGCTTGGAAAACGATGAAGCTAGGCGTAGGACTTTGATCAGTGGTTGGACTACTCTTGTATCAATTGAAGTCACTGCCTTTTCAGCTTTCGATTCGATGCCAGATGATACCAGTGACAAGCAACGTGAGTTCATTTTTGACACTGTGGCTGAGTGTCTCGCCGGGAAAGCAACTAGCACCATTGCGAAGAGGCTGGGATCAATGGTTCGTTTCGCTGACTTTTGCAAGAGACGTGGACTTGAGCCTTTTCCTTTGCTTGAATCCAATCTGCATTTGTATATGACTTTCCTTTCCAAAAGTGAGACATCATCGGCATCAAGTGGCAAGTCTTTTCTGGAGGCTGTTCGCTTTACAGGAGCAATGCTAGGTGTCACAGGCAACAGAGCCATGGTTGTGTCTCAGCGAGTTGCAGGCATAGCAAAGGGTCTCATGCTGAAGGCACAGCCTATCATGCAAGCTGCGCCGCTTACAGTTGAACAGGTTGGGAGGCTCGAGTGGTTGTGTTGCAGTGCGGACTCTTTGCATGACAGGGCCATCATTGGTGGGATCCTCATCATGATCTATGGTTGTGCTAGAGCTTCAGATGCTGCTAGGACCATCTCAGTGGACATTGATCGGGTTGATGGAAAACTGCTCGAACTAGCAAAGAACTCTAACGAGCCTGATGGATACATTGAGCTGTCGGTGATTGGTCACAAAGGTGCACGTTCAGATGTTCATCGAAGAACAATTTTGCCGGTGGTTGCGCCAATGGTGAGTGTATCAGGGCACAAGTGGTACTACTCGTGGATTGAGGCGCGGGAGTCACTGGAGCTAGGGGCTAGTGGTAAGATCCCTTACCCACTTCTTCCTCGCTTCAATGAGCATGGAGTGCCTTTCTTTCAACCACTACAAGCGAGTGAGATTGGTGAGTACTTGCGGAGAACTTTAGGGGTTGAGACAAAGGAGAGGAATGCAGTCCGAAGCCACTCATGCAAAGTGACACCGCTGAGCTGGACCGCAAAATTCGGTGTTGAACTGAATCTGCGGCGAAACCTGGGACATCACTTGGACCTTGCTTCGAAGTCGGCAGAATGTTACTCACGTGATGCAATGTCTCCAGCCTTGAGAGCTCTGTCAAAAGTCGTGATGCAGATTGCTTCAAAGAAGTTTGCCCCAGACAACACTCGTTCAGGTCGTTTCCTTCAGGCCCCAGAGACATCGCAGGATGCGCCTCCCTCTGACCTCGGAAGTTACTCGTTGGTTGGCGATGGCAAGCAGACCGGGGAAGATGACGGCGACGTTCTGGCTGGGGACTCGGAACCTGAGTCGGGAACAGACGTGTCATCTGATGCTGATTCAGAATGCGCAATGGAAGAGCACTGCATCAAAGACACTCGCACCCTGTGGAGCTTACTTGGAGACAAGCTTAGAGCTCGGCTGATCGAAACTGGAACTGATAGCACAGTTTTCATCCACAAGTCATCATCGGTCCTCCATTTAAAAAGCAAGGACAGCAGCACCTTCCTCTGTGGAAGACGTGCTTCAGATAGGTATGAACAGCACGGTAGAGAAGCAACTGTGGAATGCCCCAGATGCAAGACATGCTTTGCTAGCAAGGCTGCATGTCCCCCGTGCCAATCTTGAATGCAAGACAGGCAAAAGATGCGGGTTTCTCTGAGGGCTTGGACACCCTTTGAACACAGAGACATCCTGAACAACCTTTTTCTCACTCGTTTATTTTTCTAATCTTGGTGGGCTTCACTTTTTCTCCTTGCATGTGTTAAGCTGTGGCTTTATTTGAACAACTTGTACACTCACCTCGATTTCATGGACACTCGCAGCTGAATGCAGCTTGAACACCTTGGTCTCTGAGATGTGCAGGCCCAAGGATGCAACATATGGACATTCATGAACACTCGATTTTCATTAATTCATTTTTCTACATGGCACATGTTGGAACACTTTTTCCATTGTCCTTCAACATGTCTCGAAAGGCAAACACATGAATTTTGACTTTCTTTTTGCAGCACTTTAGTTTGTGAATGCGATTGTACACTCCACTCATTTTGCAGTGTTACACAATCTTTGCACTTCTGCTTTCAACCACACGCTTAGCAGGTTTGGGGCGATCATGGCTGCATATGCTGAATCCACTGCCAGCTTCAAGCACCGATGCGAAGAGGTGGGATTGACAGGAACTGACCTCCAGGCTTTGACAGACTCCGGCATTCGATCTTTCAACAATCTAGCCTTTTCAGTGTGTGGACAACCTGGAACCATTGACGAGGACCGTTTTCGTGCATTGCTGAATGGAGTGTTCACAACACCTAGCTTTGGAAACGAGTCCATGTTAAAGCAGCTAAGCTATGAAGCCATCACAATCGCAGTGGCAGCCATCAAGCAGCGCATTGAACCGCACACAGAAGGGCAGCTGAAAAGGCTGCCCCCCCAAGAGAGGGATGAACGTATGCGACAGTTAGCCAAACGCATCACAGGATTCACCATTCAAGGCGACTACGAGCCTGGGCATGCCGTAGCTGATTTCTTCACAACCACGCTTGAAGAGTCCGCACCTAAGTACCTGCCTCTGTCCAAGTGTATCTCTCGTGAACAGGAGCTGCAGTCGTTGAAGGCAGACAAACGCATTGTTGTCTTGGAGGACCAGCAGTTGCAAGTCAAATCCAAGGCTCCTGACATGACAGCAGATTTGTCGACTGATTTGAAGGTTCAGAATGCCTTTGTACGTCGGGGTATTGCTGCAGACCAAGCAAACCTACTCACCTATGAAACACATGAACGGATTCGACATTTCTTCATGCAACATTTGTCGCGCCCACCACCGCCAAGCTTCAAAGCACCCGACATAAGCGCAGTGCTACGTGCTGACAAGGAGTTGTGGATGAAAGCATTCGAACAGTGCAAGTCAGACATCAAAGTTCGTGCTGATGGCAAGTACCCCTTGGATGAGGCTCTGATTGACCTTCACACATCGCCGGCTGTTGTTTTCCACCTGCTCCCAACACCTGCACATGGGAGCAAGCATGCGACATCACATGGAACGAAACGTAAGCATTCATCAAGTGCATCCGGTGACACCAAGCCTTCCAAGACCAAAAAAGAGCACACCTGCCAAGCATAACACAGGCAAGCACACCAAGAAACCATCAGGCAAAGGTGCATCCTTGCGTGTTAAAGTTCCAGATGCATTGAAAGGCCACAGTGGGTTGAACAAAGACAAGTTGCGCATTTGCTACAACTATAACTTGCCTCATGGATGTTCAAACGCCACACATCAGAAAGATGGGTACACACGTTGTGTCAAGGGCATTCACCAGTGCATTCGATGTTACAAGTCGCATTCGCTGCGTGACTGCCCTGAGGAACAGCGACTATCCAATGCTGATGCCCGCTGTGGCCGCCCTCTGCAAACAGCAGTTTGTGTCGAAGTTTTCTGCGGGCAAGCGGAAGTTGTCGAAGGCTCTTCGCAAACACAATTTTCAAGTTTTGTCTATTGATCACAAAGGACTCAAGGGAGTCCCCATTCTCCGCTTGAACATAACCAGTGCTGCTGATCGCAGAATTTTGAACAGTTTACTTCGAATAGCATCATTGCATTATGTTCACTTTGCGCCACCATGCGGCACGGCCAGTGCTGCTAGGGAGATCCAGCCAGGTCCTCCACCGCTGCGTTCGATCCAACAACCCATGGGCCTTGATGATTTGACTCCGCAGCAACAGCTCCGAGTTGGAGCAGCCAACCACTTGTATGAGTGGACATGTGATGCAGTTTACATCCTTGATAGCAGACGCATTGATTGGAGCATTGAGAGTCCAGCAAGTTCACTCATGTGGATCACAGACCCATTTCGTCGACTGCAACGCCGACTTAAACATATGTTTGCCTTTTCTTTTCACACCTGCATGTTTCAGGCACCGCGGAAGAAAGACACAGCCTTGTGGTGCAGTTTTCCCCAACTTGGTTTGCACATGGAACGCAAGTGTGACGGCAAGCATGGCCACTTGAAATGGGGCCAGCTCCGAACTCCAGCTGGAACAAAGTTTGCAACTTCCCTCGAGTGTGCATATAATTCACACATGGCAGCCTCTTGGGCCCTCGCTGTCAAGGATCGTGCATTGGAATGTGGTTTCGTTGAAGTCACTTCTCACATGGACTGCCAAGTTAACACGCACCAAGACACGTATGTCAACAAAGCCATTCTGGGTTGCTTGCCGCGGGGTCGCAAAGCACCCCCTGTGCTGTCCGACTTCCTTCAACCACAGCCTTTCGATCTCCGCAAGTTCCCCCAACTTGCTGAGCTGGCTCCTGGCCAGCGTTTGCCTAATGTGTTGACCAAATTTCCACAAGGTTCTCGGCTCATCCGTTTTGTCAATGATAACGGGGGTAACGAGTCGGATACGGATAAAGTTGATACATGTGCTACTAAACCGAAGTTTGCGTTGGTTGGCCTGCCTAGGATGCATGAAGGATACATTGCAGCAGTGGGCACTTTGAATCATCCATTGATGATGGCGCTGCGGGTTGGTGAAGCCATGGAGTCTGCGATCAAAGCACACGTTGATGATTCAGGGTTGGGCTTCAGAAAAACCCAATGTGCCTTTGCCAAAAAGCTTGTTGACTGGTGTCGTGACACTGCTGGGGAGGAGTCGAGTGCAAAGATGAGCATGCCACCACACTTGAAGAAGATTCTAGCTGCAAAAAGGATTCAGGTTTTTAAGCGAGCACTTGCTGACATTTCGTACCCTGATGCTAAGATTGCAGACGAGATGGGAGAGGGTTTCCCTCTTGGAGGCTGGCTCCCTTGTTCGAATGTTTTCCCAGGTCACGTTCGTGTGCCGTCATTGCATTTAGATTCAATGCTGAGTATGGCTGACATGTTCTCTGCGAGGTCAATTGCTGCCACCAAAGCAGGAGCTGACCCTTCACTGGATCTTAAGTTGTGGGAAGCCACGATGGACGAGGTTGGTGCTGGCTTCTTGGTAGGACCCTTCGAAGTTGAGGACCGGCCCAAACACAGCATAGTGTCTCCTAGATTCGGCCTCATGCAGAAATCCAAGCTGAGGCCCATCGACAATTTTTCGGCCTCGCATGTCAATGCAACAGTAGGTCTCCAGGAGAGGTTTGTTGTAGACTCCATCGACGAGATTTGCGGTATGATCAAACGTTGGATGCAGCTTGCCCCTCCTGGACTTGAGCTTGTCGGGAGGTCATACGACTTGCGTAAGGCATACAGGCAGATTGCAATCAAACCTGAACACTTGGACCTAGCATGGATCTCAGTTTTCGACCCAACAGCTGGAAAGGTTAGACTTTTCAGGATGGAATCCATGCCCTTTGGGGCCACGGCCTCAGTCTCCGCTTTCCTTCGAATCTCCCAGGCTATAAAGCTTATCGGCATTGCAGGGTGTGCCCTTGTATGGAGCTCCTTCTATGATGATTTCGTGTGTGTGTGTGAACCCACGGCTGTGCAACAGACGGAAAGGATGGTTGAGGTGCTTTTCTCATCACTGGGATGGGAGCTCTCCAAAGACGACGACAAAAACCGTTGCTTTGCAAAAACCTTTTGTGCTTTGGGAGTCCAGTTCGACCTCAATAATGTTGGCTGTGGGTGGTTCACTGTTGACAACACTGAAGCCAGAAAGGAGGAGCTCCAGCAGCGTATCGACGACATTCTTGCTGTTGACATGTTGTTTCCTGATGTGGCCACATCTCTCAGATCCAGATTGCTTTTTGCAGAGTCCCAGATTTTTGGCAGGCAGGCGCAAAAGGCTCTTCATGCCATTGGCGACGTGGGGCTGTGCACCAAGCCTATGAGGCCTTTGTCAGAGGAAGTGCACCACAGTTTGACATGGCTGCGAGACCGAGTTGTTAAGTCTGAGCCGCGCAGGGTTGAGGTTGCAGATCGACCGGTTTTCCACCTTTTCCTAGATGGTGCTTGCAGTGAGCCGAGCTCTGGAGATGAATGGAGTGGCACTTCCGTTGGTGGCGTTTTGCTCGACAGTGCTGGTAAGTTCATTTCTTTTTTCGGTAAGATTCTTGATCCCAACCTAGTCAAGACATGGGGACGAGAAGGACAGAAGCAGTTCGTCTTCGAAGCTGAAGTTCTCCCATACTCGGTTGCTCTTGAAACATGGAAAGACATTTTGGCAGGTGCTTGCATTTTCGTCTACATCGACAATGAAGCTGCCAAGAGTGCCTGGATCACTGGGTTCGCTGACTCTAAAGTTGCTCGACGAATGCTCCACTTTGGTACACACTTGGAAGCAGCCCTTGATGTGCATCCTTACTTTTGCCGAGTTCCAACTTTTTCGAACATTGCTGATCTGCCGTCACGTGGAAAGTTTAGTTTCTTGCTGGATCGTGGAGCTGTCGTTGTGCTCCAAAAGATAAGCTCTTTTCTGCAAAGCAGATACGGCTTTATCTTGTACAGAGCACTTCCTCCTGTAGACTTTCATTTCCTTGGAATGCCAAGGTTTGGTTGTCTATTTGTTTCACCAAAGCACCTTGCAAGACGCTGGACACTCTGTGAGACATCGTTGACCTTTTGACTCTCTAGACCTTTTTCTGAGCTTTCTTAACGAACTTGTTTGTCGTCCGACTCTTTCTTAACGAACTCGTTTGTCGTCCGACTTTTGTTTGTAATGCTTTTCCAAACTAGACGTTAAGAACTCTTAACGTCTAATGCTTGCAACATCAATGATGTCCACCTTGAACTTTTTGGTTTTGCTTTTGAGCTGTTTAGCTCGTTAGTGACCTGCGGTGCTTTGGCGCTGTTTACCTTTTGTGAGTGTAGTTTGACACTGATGTTGTGTAACTAATCACAAGTGTTCACACTCACTTTGCTGCACAACGTTTGTTTCCACGGTGTCGTCATGTCTCTTGCTGCATGATCACCTCTTTAATTCTTTTAATGTCGTGCCATTTTGGATTAAGGGTGACATCGTGTTGTTTTCACCCGCCCTCCCATCCCTTGGCATCTTTTTTGTCCCATGGTACATTTTCTCCCACTTGTCTTGTTGTCTTGGCCCCCTTGTCTTGCCCTTGGTGCTTTGGTGTTGTTGGTTGTGCTCCAAAAGATAAACGGATTGGAATTCTCCGCAACAAATTTTGCGAAAAGGCTGATAGCAGGAAGGATCCGAAGACTCAAAAAGATGGTACCCTTTAGACCTTCAAGGCTTGAAGGGGGCTTCAAGGGGGGCTTCAAGGGTGGCTTGAAGGGGGGCTTCAAGGGGGCTTCAAGGGGGCTTCAAAGGGAGCTTCACCTTCATGAAGGTTAAAGAAGGTTTGAAGGGCTTGAAGGGGGCTTGAAGGGGGCTTGAAGGGGGCTTGAAGGGGGGGGCTTGAAGGGGGCTTGGGGGGGAGGATTGAAGGGAGACGTGAGAAATGATTTTGTTGAAGAATCATTGGGTTGAAAATTGTTGTTAATATTTCCCAGGCCAATGGTTTTGATCGCAAAGTCCAATGTCAAATGTGAAATACCATAAATATCGATAAAGTGTTGATTTGCGCAACGTGCTTCAAGGGGGCTTCAAGGGGGCTTCACCTTCATGAAGGTTGAAGGGGGCTTGAAGGGGGCTTGAAGGGGACTTGAAGGGGGCTTCAAGGGGCTTGAAGGGGCTGTACGCCTGGCATCAGGACGAAGGTCAATTACCTCTCTACAGACTGACTTGGTGGAGTCACGGCCTCTCAAGATGCAATTGCA
>VSDK01018139.1:0-22500 GCA_009767595.1 Symbiodinium kawagutii
CTAGCTTTGCGAGCCTATGGAATGTATCTGTTTGAACATGGGTACCCTCGTTACTTGCTTGTGTATGCAATAACGGGTATGCAGGACCTGTACCCCCAGCTGAAACCTCATCTGAACGTTGCCTGGCATATCGATCGAAAGTGGCAGCATCACGAGCCGGGTTTTTGCCGGGCGGTTTTGCCAGCAATAGCCATTCGCAGTGTTTTATGCCTCGGAGCTTTGTGGAATTGGCTACCCTTTGTTGGGATCGTACTTCTGGGTTTTTCTGGCATGTTGCATCCAAGTGAAATGGTGCAGCTGGTGCGGAAGGATTTGGTTTTTCCTCGAGATGTAGCATACGACATGAGCTGTATGTTCATCCACCTGCAGAATCCCAAGACATCTCGGTTCGCTCGACGACAACACTGTCGCATTGACGATCAAGCTGTTATCACCATAGCTGAACATCTCTTTGCTGGTCTGAATTTAGATCAGCGTCTCTATGCTGGATCCGCAGCAACCTTCCGGAGGCAGTGGAATTGTGTTCTTGACAGGCTGGGTATCCCGTTTCGTCAAGCACAGCGCGGAGCCACTCCTGGATCGCTCCGAGGTTCCGGAGCTACATACCTATATACAAGAACCCAAGATATACCTCTCATTGCCTGGAGGGGAAGGTGGGCTCGCACACGCACATTGGAGTTTTACCTGCAAGAAGTGAGCGCTCAGCTTTTACTGCACGAGCTATCACCTGTAGCGAAAGCCCGTGTGTTGGATCTAAGCAAATTTTGTTGGGCTGTCCTCAACTCAGTCCTCTTGCAGAGCAGCAATGCAGGAGTGGAATCAGCTGTGGAATGTGAAAGCACATAGCAATCAGAAATCAGTGGAAATGCAGTCGATAGCCTATCTTCTTGAGATCATGCCAACTCGGCCAATGAGCCTTGAGTTGATGGACTGAGTATCGGCAGCAGCATGGGCAACTTTGAGTCTGGGAGGAAAATGGGATGCCTCTTCATCCCATGTCAGGTAAGATCAACAGTGGCCCACAGCTTCTCGGGCCCTCAAGCCACCCACCCGGGAATCAGCTGTGGAATGTGAAAGCACATAGCAATCAGAAATCAGTGGAAATGCAGTCGATAGCCTATCTTCTTGAGATCATGCCAACTCGGCCAATGAGCCTTGAGTTGATGGACTGAGTATCGGCAGCAGCATGGGCAACTTTGAGTCTGGGAGGAAAATGGGATATATATAGATTGAACTTCTAAAGCTTGTCGCATCTTGCATGTTTACTTCAAGCCAGGCCCAGAATGAGCTGAAGATCGAAAGCGAGCTTGCCAAGGTGTGACCTTAAAGTAGTGCCTTGCATCAACTTGCGCAGTTTGAACTTGTTTTCCGCCAGATCGACAGCACTTGACGGAACACGCCTTTGGGGATCAAGCCGTGCGCCGTTGAAATTTAAATTTCACAAGCTTTGTCTTCGAGTTTCTCTGTTGAGCGGATTCTTTCTTGGAAGGTCAACGTTGGATGCAACGCATGATCTCCACGACCGTCAGATGAAGTGAACTGCTGTGTTGCTTCATTTCCTTGCAGGTACAAGGGCTCACCTTCGGATCCAAGAGGTCGGGTTGTGCGTCTTTTTTAGAAAAGTAGGACTATAGGAAGACATCAAAAATTTGAAGAAGTCTGTAAGGGAGTCTTACCAATACCTCCGAAGACGATCGTTTAGCAGCTAAAGATGATTGTTTCTGGATTGTGGACAGTGGCAGAATCTTGCAAACTTTCAACATGAACAAACAGACATGTGGCAAGAGAATGTGACCTTCTTGCCAGGCTATGTTCCTTTGCCAAATGAAGAGATGCAGCTCGGCTAAGTTTGCGAACGAGAAACAGACATGTCACCAGTTCAGTAGACGCTTGGCCTGCGATGCGTTTGAAGACCAGCTTCAGTAGATTTGTGTAGCTTCAGCAACGCAAAGCAAATTCTGGAGCTTGACAAGTGCCTGAGTTTGGTTCTGAAGTTTGACAACTAGTACTACTAGTACGAAGAGCCAGTGGTTAGAGCTGCACCTCCCCAGCGCTGCAAAGATACGGACAGTGAGGCCCTGGTCTGCCACCTTTGAATTGGAAATCCCTCGGAATCAAGGACTTCATCGAGGCTCGGGACTTGTTTTCTGCGAATTTCAAGGCCCAGAAGGTCAAGCGCCTGCCGAAATCACGTCGATGCAAAATCCAATACTAGGCTTCGATCACAGCTTGCAAAGGCGGGAAATCAGGGCATCACCAAGTTTCGTGGAGCCTTCAGAGATCAAGTTGAGAAGAGCGAGGAGCTGAAGACATGGAGCTTTTATGAGCTTTTGCCGAGTTTTTTTGGCTTCAATTCGGATTCAATTCGGATTCAATTCCAAAAAAGGATGCGTTTGAACACGGTTGCAGGGAAGCACCCAGCCTCGGTTCGCAGGAGCGCATTGCCAACGTCGTGAGTGCGATTGAGAAATATCCCAAGTCCGGATGTGGATTTGGCTTGCCATTCTCAGTCATGCCTCCGGACGAGACGCAGGTCTTAAAAAGAAGTTTGATTAGCGAGTTTGCTGATGTGTTGTTTTCCATCCTTTCTAACTTGGCAGCCAAAGCACAACACTGTGGCGCACTGCTTTTGGAGCTATCCTGCACCGACCTGCTGGGAACTCAGCAATCTCACTGTAGGTGGCAAAGTTCTTTCACAAATCCTGAAGTCGAAGCAATGCAAACACCGCAGGTGGAAATGTGTTTTGAATGTCTGATCCTTTCCTATGTGTTTTCAATGTGTTTCAAACAAAATGTGTAACCTTGCCGGGCAACCTTTCGCACTCCGCGGAAGCACCATTGCATCAACGCTACCGAACCAATGCTGAATGTTTTCGGCTCCAGCACGCGCTGATCTTTGATCGCTGCCTCGCCTTTGTGCCTTGGCGCGGTTGAGCAAACAACACATGAGTAGAGGAATGAATGAATGAAAGAATGAATGAATGAAAAGGTGATGGAAAGTCAACCGCGCTGCGCAATCCCATGGTCATAAATTGCCCGTTGCAGGCAATTCACCACAACACTTCCTCCTTCGCAGACCGTAAGCTCGAGGCGTGGAGGCATATTTGGCAAGTCTTCCTTGATGATCATGGTTTTGAATAAGCGCTCCTGGCAAATGTAGACCTTCAGATTAGTGGAGTAGTGATCAGTAGTGACTAATCATAGTCAAAGGAGGTTCCATAGAGAAACTCCGAGTTACGATTGATGTGGAAGAGTAGAGAAAAGTAGAAAGAAGAGGGAAGAGTAGAGAAGAGAAAAGTAGAGAAGAGAAGAATAGAGAAGAGAAGAGTAGAGAAAAGTAAAAAAAAGTAGAGAAGAGAAGAGTAGGAAAAAGTACAGAGAGAAAAGTAGAGAAGAGAAGAGTAGAGAAGAGAAGAGTGGAGAAGAGAAGAGTAGAGAAGAGAAGTGTAGAGAAGAGAAAAGTAGACAAGAGATGAGTAGAGAACAGAAAAGTAGAGAGAGAGAAAAGTAGAGAAGAGTAGAGTAGAGAAGAGAAGAGTGGAGAAGAGAAGAGTGGAGAAGAGAAGAGTAGAGAAGAGAAAAGTAGAGAAGAGAAGAATGGATAAGAGTAGAGAAAAGTAGAGAAGAGTACAGAAGAGAAGAATAGAAAAATGTAGAGAAGAGATGAGTAGAGAAGAGAAGAGTAGAGAAGAGAAGAGAGGAGAAGAGAAAAGTAGAGAAGAGAAGAGTAGAGAAAAGCAGAGAAGAGAGCACGGCTTTCTTTGACCAATCAAGTAAATAATCAATGGATTAACCAAGAAAAAAAACATGTTCCAGACCTGTTTCATATTAGGGAACCAAGCATCAGCTGGTAGGAGCTCTGGGACTATTAAAAGGCAAAAAAAAGTCCAGCGTGGAATATTTGCGGGCAGTTTGTTTCAAGATAAGTCATACTTTAATCAGTTAATCAATAAATTACTAAATTAGATTTTGTTAGGTAATTCATACACTAATAAGCTCACGAACTAATTGATGAAAACATATTGAATTAATTGGTTTATATGCCCTGCGCAGCACCCTGCGGTCTAAACGTTCGCAGAACAGCGCGCTTTCTTTGTAAAGTGAGAACCCCTACAGCTTCCAGATATTTGAGTTCAAAACAATTTTCGATTCAAACATTTTTAACTATATAATTAGGTCGTCAATCAGTTAACTAATGATTTCATCAATTAGTCAAAGAATTAGAGGAATAATTGATAAATCGAAATTAATCATGACAGATTAAACAATTTTTGTAATATCACTTACTCACCCATGGCAATTTGCCGCTTGAATTGCTTCCAGCATGTTTCAAGCTTGTTTCATATTACGAAGCCAAGCATTAGTTTGTCCGAGTTTTTGGGTTTTGAAATGACAAGAAAAGCGCTGGCGTTTGCCGATATTTCCTGGTAATTTTTTGAAAAAACCATTAAACAATTGATTAAATACTTAAGTTAAATAAATTGAAGATCTATTAATAACCAATCAATTTTTCATTAAGCCATGAATTTAATGACTTCATGAATCAATTAATTTTGTCCTAAATTAAAATATTAACTCGTTAACATACCCGGTCCAGCAGCCTTCAGCCCAAAAGAGAATGTCCAGCTTTGGAATTTATTGGCTATTTGCTGGCGTAATTTATTCAAGGTAGTTGTTTAATACATAAATAAATTAGCTAACCAACCAATGAACGAATTAATTATTGAATTCATTTCATGATCGTCTACGGCTTCATGTCCTGTTGCAGGCCCCAAGTTTGAAACCGAAGACTTAAAAGGTAAAAGGGTGCAATTAACAACGAATATTTCAAAGATCAAACCACCAAGCCCAGAATCTTTTTTACGTAATTATGGGGCGCCTCTTGGTGGATGAACATGGCCCCGCAATCTAAAGTAAATGACTAATTCATTAACGCAATGTAAAAATGACAACCCTGATTTTTTCTAAAACTCTGGGGGGGTTTATTAATCTGAGGCTCAGATCAATCATTTTTCATTCTGCATTGCGGTCAAACTGAGAATTTCAATGAATCAAGCAACGTCTTTCGCGCAGGATGGACCAGTTCGTGGACAACTTGCTGGGCAGTCCAGGACGAGGCTCCTTCGACCCTCGGCTCAGAATGAGAGCAGCTTTCGCGTGAGACATCCTCCAAAACTGGAAATTGCCATGTTGAAAATGAAGCCTTCGCGCGAGACATCCTCCAAGACTGGAAGCTGACAACTGCTTTTGCCCCAATTTCGTTTTCCTTAAGTACCTTTTGTTTTTCTATCCTTTGTTTCAACTTGCTTTGTTTTTTCTACCCTTTGCTTTGGCTATCCTTTGCTCTTTCTCTGCCTTTCTTTAGCTATCCTGCGCTTTAGCTATCCTTCCTTTCAATATGCTTTGTTTTTGCACCCTTCGCTTTAACTTCCTTTGCTTTAGTTACCCTTCACTTTATTTTTTTGCTTGAGCTTTCCTTTACTGGAGCTTCCTTCGCTTTAACTTCCTTGCTTTGGCTTTGCTTTGCTGTAAACCCCTTTGCCTTAGCCTTCCTCTACATGAGTTTTCTTTGCTGTGTCCTCCTTTGGTTTGACCTCCTGTGCCTTACCTTTCCTTTACTTGAATTTTATTTGATGTCTTCCCTTGCTTTAACTTCCTTGGCTTTGGCTATCATTCTCTAGCCCACGCAAATACCCGCGACGCGGAACTTTGGTCCTCCCAGCTTCATTTGAAATTTTGTTCTGGATTTCTATCTGACGTTGCCCACTCTAGTTTGCCCACTCCACCACATAATCTGCACGTCGTTTTCAAGATGTCAATTTCCAGTTTTGAAGGATTTCTAGCGCGAAAACTTCAATCAAGATAACAATGTCTTTTTTTGGCGGATGTTTGCGCAACCCTAGTAGCATGTTTGAAATGTCATAGTGAGATCGTTCCTATGTCAAATTGTATTCATGTTTTGTGTTCATGTTTTTTCATTTTGCCGTCTTTTGTTCATTCATTTTCTTTTTGATTGATTGACTTTTATCAGTCATTGAAAAATTGGTTTATGTATTGACTTTTATTTGTTTTAATTTTTACTTCTTTATTTATTGTTTCTTTTGCTCATTCTTTTTCTTTTACTTTTGTTTGTTTGTTCGTTTGTTTGTTTGTTTGTTTGTTTGTTTGTTTGTTTGTTTGTTGGTTGGTTTGTTGGTTGGTTGGTTGGTTTGTTGGTTGGTTGGTTGGTTGGTTTGTTTGTTTGTTTGTTTGTTTGTTTGTTTGCTTGCTTGCTTGCTTGCTTGCTTGCTTGCTTGCTTGCTTGCTTGCTTGCTTGCTTGTTTTTTTTGAATGTATTTTTTTTATTTCTATTTTTTGAAATCAATTATATTTATTCGTTTTTTCTTTATTTTCATCTATTTTTATTTTTGTTCATTTATTTATTTGTTATTGATTTATTGATTTATTTGTTTATTTGTTTTTTTTTGAATTTTTAAGTACCTATAACGAGTGCCCGCTCGGACCACTTGAGGTTGTCTCCGACAGCGATCCGGTCGCAATGGGGGCACCCGGCCACCGCCGGCCGCCTCCGGGCAGCCCGCCCGGAGCGCCCCGGCCCAGGGGGTTGGTTGAATTCCAAAATATTGGGCGAATGTTTATAAACTGATCGGTTTGGGAGAAAAATGGTTGCACCCTTCCTGTCCGCCCAGCACACCCGCCACGCGTGCACGACCACCTCGTGATTTCTTGCTTGCGGTCGGGAATCCCAATCTTTGCCAACCGTTCGGTCAGGGTTTGACTTTGGACTCATGAATCCTGTGCTGACCCAAGGCTTTATCTATCACTCGAATGGGCCCGGGCAGTGAATCATGAGAACCTTTTTGAAGTCTGGAGATCCTTCCGATGAAATCCTCACCAGACCAGCAGGATACACCTAGGCTTTGACCAAAGAAAAAATGTGTCAATATACATGTATCATGCATTAAGAGTGAAATCCAAAATCCAAAGAGTGCAGTTGGGGGACACAAGGGGTTGAGCCCCTGGTCAGAGCTTCTGAACCCCAGCTGCAGCCTTGTGTGAAAGGACATGTGGAGTTTTGGCCGTAGAGCATATAGCCGCCAATGCCGCTGATGACAGAGGGCAGCTAGTCGAGTGTACCCTTCCTTAGATTATACTTGGTACATGGAAAAAATGATTGTTGTGATCACTATCAAATACCATGGCCCAAAATAAGCGTCTAGGCTCGCACATGTACTGTGAAGCTGCCACTGCTTCCAATCGGTCAGGGTTTGGAATGAATATTCCATGGGATCTGCAAATCCTGAAAAAAATATTGGCAGCCTTGACTCTGAATTTCAGGATGTGGAACTCCGGTTCGTCACACTCCTGAAGAAGGAATCAAACCCCTTTAAGATCAGCTATAGATCATCACATCGGAAAGCACACGTATGGAATTGGAATGTTTTCAAGCGATTCGGCGAACCTTCGCTTCCAAAAGAGTTCCCAACCATGCCATGACCAATGCAGTATCGAAAACTTTGCCCCCCGCCGACGAAGGATACAACTGTGTCCTTAGTTGATCGATTTTCATGGTCTGGGTATCGATTATTGCTCCAGGTAACACATCCCAAATTTACAAAAAAATACGATCGATTCAATCTGGGATGTCAAACTTCTGTTTGCTAAACTCATTGATTGATGTGGTTTTCCCATTGGCATAACACCAGTCCATGAAGGCAGCAAACGCCAACCCAAGCTGATTGTCCAGCCCTCTGGCTGGGAAAAAGTTGAACTTGGCCAGCATTACGATGCCAGAAGCTCCCAAATCCTGGCCCCATCCCAGATGGAACGAATGCATAGTGTCAGGATGGGCTCGGCGAGCGTCCTCCAACCCGGGTATGGATCGGAAAGCAACATGGGTTTCTTCCAGGGCACTACTCCAAGATTCCTGGTTGATTGTGGTTCGCCAGATTGCTCCAAAACTAGCATCATGCCAGTCCTGCAGTGAGTCGCGCATACCCCAGTGCATCTCCAACAAGATGATGAAACAGCTAAGTATCCTGACCAGAACAAAAGTGGCATTTTCTCTTTGACGAATATCCAGGATAGACCTGAAGTACCTGCAACTGTTGGGTTGGAACACACGAGTTCAATGGATTTGATTACAAAGATATCTTCAGCCTAGCCTGTCGAAGGTATTTCCAGTCGCCCTTCATGCCAAGGCATATAAAATGCAGATGATGGGGCCCCACCTCAGGTTTATGTGCGGTGATGCATTTCACATGTAATAAACTTTAGATGTTGGATCAGTGTGGTAAACCATACTGAGGCTAGCGCCTTCAATCCGTCATGGAACAAAGTGGCCGCTTCAGTTGCCAAACTATCACATAGTTCTTGAACGGTCTGGTTGTCTTTGGTGAACAAGGAAGAGCATATGCAGTACAGCCATCTTGTAGTGAAGGTGTGCCTCAGAAAACTCGATGGTTTGGGGGTACTAAGTGTGCCATAGAATGCTACAACACACTCCAGATCACCAATTGGATATCGAGGGACCCTTTCTCATTGGTCTCAAAAATGCCAAGGTGTGAGATGATGCACTGCCAGGACAAGATCATGAAGGCCCGGCGGCGAAGGCCTCGGCCTTCATCTCTGTAGATATAGTATGGCGCCGATCTCTCATAGGGGAGGTTGTGGGCAAAGAATGGATGGTGTGGGTCATCTCCTTTGTATAATTCCCAAAACGATGAAACATCCATTTTCCAAACATCTTGTTCTTCAAGTAAATGGCCACCAAGTAAGGTACGTGGGTTGACCTTGATGAGAGCTTGGATCCAATCAGTCATATGAATGATTGGCCAATAGATTTCTTTCGTCTGGACTTTTGGCTTCCTCAATCGAATGGTGATGGGGACAGCATCGACTTTCACCGGAAACAACCTATCAGATCTTCGAAGCAAAGTGTGAAGGTTTCTGCACGCATTGGTTTTGCTTGGCCCAGCTTTGGCCAGCTTGACCAGCAATGGTGACCGACCTTAGGAAAAGAAGTCCATCCAGCTGCACACTTGCAACCGGATGTATATGCAAACTTTGAGTGCAAATCTAATGACTGTTTTTTTCGGCTCTCCGAACCAAAGCTGCAATTTTGCAAGTTCGCTTGGCTGTTTCTGCCTAAGTGTGTGAGTGTGCAAATATGCAAGCACGGTTATAACAAAACATGTAGACTGACTACAGCAAATGATCACTACTGAGCCCAAGAACTCCCAAGACATAATCATCGGCTATTTCATTTGCAATGTCCTCCTCTTCCGAGCTGGGGTCATCTTTGAGTTGTGGAAGGAAGTCTGCCAGCGTACCACTCAACAACAAGTAGGGAACAGCAACACCAGCCATCGAACAAATGATGTGCCACAGGCTTTAGATCTCGCCTCGTTGAAACCTCCGGTCTATTTGCTTGCTGCCTGCCATGTCTACCATGTAACTTGCAGAGTTACACTGCAGTGCTAGTAAACATGTAAGGCTGCGAAAGGCTGACTAGATGATCATTTGGAAGAGGTTACCTGGCACAAATGTGCACCGTGCAAATCAGAAGTGCAAAACCCGCGAGGTTTGAAGAGCTTAGGAAGTAGGATGCTTTCGAAGCATGCAAATCAGAAACACCATTTTGCTTCTAGCGGCGCCATTTCAGATCTCAAAACAGCCTTTTGCATTCTTCAGGCTCCGGAATCAAAACTCTGCGTTTCTATCTATGCAGTGCACACTCTTCTATCTATGAAGTTTTACGGCGACGACGTTTCTGTGGCTCTTCCTCGTAGGCTGATTTGGATGAAACATCATCATCATCAGCTTCGGTCTTTGCTGCTGACTTCTTTGGCTGTTTCTTTGTCTCAGCCTTTGTCTTTGCTTTCGTCTTGGGTTTGGGG
Organism: Symbiodinium kawagutii; assembly: GCA_009767595.1. Taxonomy (NCBI): domain Eukaryota; class Dinophyceae; order Suessiales; family Symbiodiniaceae; genus Symbiodinium; species Symbiodinium kawagutii. Next base: position 9,900 of record VSDK01018139.1, read on the forward strand.
CTTTCTTCCGGTTCGGTCTTTCTCTCTTTCTTTTCTTTCTTCTTGTTCTTATCGTCTTTCTTTGGAGGTGGCTTCATGGTCCTGGCAAAGAAATGAATGCTTATATTTACACATGTGGCGATGCAGGGTGAAAGTATATGCATGGAATGCTTTGCCAACCTGGCTGGGGACATCAGGGTGTTGGCCGAAACATCCAACTTGCCGCACTTGACGTAAGTCTGCAGGAGTTTGTCTTTCTCCGTCCTGCAAGAGGGTAAATATCTTATAAAGGAGATTCTATTGATATGCATTTTCTAATCAGCAGGCGAAAAACAGTGATCTGAGGTTCTTACTTTGAGGGAGCGTCGGTGACACAAGCATCATTCTGATGCTGCAAAAGCTTGTCATACTCGTCTTGCATCTTATCGATCTTGGTCTTGAGTTCGCCTGCCAGCCTAGGTCCTATACATGTGCGTCATCGCGCATATCATTTCATGCATGGATCCCAAAACATTTCACATTAAGGCAGCCCAGATACTTGGTAAAGAAACAAAGTTGAGTTCAGTACTGCATGCGGCCTAACAACGTAGCGTGACTGTGGTATAGAGTCCTGTTGTTCAGCAACCTTGTCCATTTTCTTGCCAACGGCATCAATGAATTGAGGCAGCATGCCTAAGGGGTTCATTACTGAATTCATTCAATGGCCCTGCAGGCATGGAGAACCGTCATCCTTGCTGGCAAGGCACCAAAGGGATCCGAGTTCTGGGCCAACACAGGGTGGGCGACTGTCTTCGCATTGGCAGCCGATGCAAGCGCAGTAGCTACCATTGGTGAAGCAGTAGTAGCCCCAGGTCCCCTTAGAAAACTCACTGTGGGAATGTTTGATTTCCCATCCCTGCAAGCAATTGCCACTGTCAGTGAATTCATATGTGGTTCCACTTTTTTGGGGGGTGGGATAGATGAACCAATCCTTACATTTACTACTGGTTGACCAACCCACCAATCCTTACATCTACTTCTGGTTGCTCTTGGAAATATACTGGAATACCCCTCCAACTCAAGCTATTTCAGGCCAGTTACCGTGTAACCGAAGCCTCATTCAAGTCGTCCTTCAACAGGTCTCCATCAGGGTCCTGAACGGGTGTTTGGCGTGGCCAACTGGTTGGGTCAAAGTGTTTGATAGATAGTGTTCAAACCCCACCTCAAGATCGAAGCGGCCAGTAAGCTCTGATGACTGCCGGTTGGAGGATGTAAATTCGAAAGACCGTGCTGTGGGTATGCGCCACTCTTCACAGCCATGCACTTCGGAACGCTCATGGTATAGACCACGGCTTTTTGCCCAGCTCTTTGAATTCTCAATCATCTCCCTTAGCTGCTCATGCTGATTCAATCGATAGCTCATTGTCAATCTTGAGGGTATATGCCGATTTACTCAAACACACATATACATATATATATATATGTCAAGCTACTCTGTCCAATGAAGGGCTGTCAATGAAGCAACAGTGTGCCATCCACCCTGCAATGATTCTTTGGATTCTTGGATGGACAACCGTTTGACCTCCACCTCGACAGCCTCGAACGATCCATGCTTCTTGAGCAGTTCATGCAGCTTCTCACCTTAGATCGGGCTTACATCGTGCACCAAGTCTCATGTTACTTCCTGATCGTGGTTGAAGAACATACTCTATATATGTGAGGTTGTTGGCCTAGATACGTCCATTCCTTGGATCCTTCCACATTTTCAAAGCCTCTGGTGAGGCAAGTGGTTGGCCACGGTCTGGGGCAAAGTATCGCTTCATCCTAAGTGGCGAACCAAGCACATATGTAATCGCATGGGAATGCCACAATACTATTCTGAGTTGATGGCTTCCAATAGCTTCCATCTTTGTACATGTCCGAGTTCGAAGATCTGGTGGCTGCCACAGGCGGTGAAGCTTTTGGCTGCGCTTGCTGTGCCGGTGCTCGTGGAAGGCCACTTGGTGGGGGCATGGTGGCTGCTGGTGCCACTGACGAACTTGGTGCTGGACTTGGCGTAGTAGGCGAAGGTTTGGGGGAAGGAGTTTTTCCCATTTCAACCGGCGTACCATTGCTGTTTGGCTGGGTCTCCATATGATCAAGTGTAGTAGGGGCTGGTGATGGGCTCGGAGTCTCTTCAGGCAAACGGTCAGGCCACTTCTCAACTGGATCCTTCGTATAATCAAATTTCAGCTTGAATGGTTTGGGTGCATCAGGAGTCATGGGGACTGTGGCGGCTTTTGCTGAGGGTTGAGGGCTCGGTGATTCAATAGACTCATAACTACCACCCAATCGCATTGTTCGAGCTCGCAGTAAACGATCATCTTGGGGCAAGCCGTCGGTGGCAGCAAAGCCAGGAACGAAGTGCCCAGCAGCATTAGGTTCATGAAGGGTGCCACCTACACAACAAGGGCAATGGGTATGCATGCTATAAAACACTATCGCACTGCCTTGCCCGATGGAAAGGCATGCCTGCGGAGTTCCCTGCTTCTGCAACTCCAGATGCAGCACCGAGCTCAGCTTGGAGCTGGGCAATCCTCCTCATGGATTCCTGGGCTCAATGAAAAGGGGACCCCCTTTAGATATATTATACCTGGTAATATGTTTTGACTCTGAATCGCCACAAAGGAAAGCATGAACATGTTTAGTCATAGCCAGGTAGCTGCTATTTGTGCATCAACATTCTGCACATGTGCACCCGGTTGATTCGAGACCATTGCAACTTTGGTTCGAATCACCTTTCATATCGCCCATGCCATCTATAAGCCAAAATCCTGCACATCATATACTTCGAAACAAGTTTCCAAGGTTTGCCCAATTCAAAAGTGGCTGGCATGCCCTGTGCAGACTAGATACTTGTCGTGGACCATCATTTTTTGACATCTGCCCCAAATCAAATGAGTTGTTACGGAATTCTGACTCTGAACCTTGAAAATAGTCGATTCCAAAAATCCCCAAAATACTGAAAAACCCTGCTTTCTGGATTTGCGGGCGTTTGCGGGTATTTGCGGGCGTTTTGCGGGTTTTTGTGGGATGTTTGCGGGGCGTTTTGCCGGGGTTTTTCGATATTCTGACACACAACCGATATATGTGCCCCGAACGGTATAAATTAGTCGTGCTTGCAATTCAGAGTCTGAATTTCCTCATTCCCAGTATGCTAGATCTTTGTCAGATCATTTCATGATCCTCAGGGCTCTCGTCCCGTACTGTCATCAGCAGGCAAGTCCTGCTGGCAAATTACCTTGGAAGCGCTGGGGAAGACATTCAACTTTGTACAAACCGTGTCAAACCCCACTAGTCATGAGTCTTTCATGGGATAGTTGCTGTTGGGTCATTTTGGTTTGCCAGAATCATGACACCTTCAAGGGAGGGCTTCTAGATGATAACAGGCCTGCCAAGATCTATAGGTGTATGGAACCAATGATCCGATGTCAGGAATTTGATGATATACCACCACCAAATCTATCAGGATCACCACTCTTTGAACCTTGCATTTGAGTCTAGGTACCCATTGCTTCATCTCCTCGTGGAATGTCCGCATTGAATCTTGCCATTCCAGAGGAATGCGGCATTGGCGGTTCTCAATTAAATAAAGAAAAGTTTCTACGATTCGACTGTCCACCCAAATATCTTGGGAGTCCATTTGGTCAAACAATTGCCGATCCGTTTTGGAAGGGTCCAAAGTCAACTTGTTTCTAACATCAGACCTTGGAATCTCTGAGGCATCAGACCAAAGCCTCAGGAGCTCAGCGCCGAACTGCTCAGGGTAGACCCTAGGCCGGGGCTTGGGATAGACCCTGAAAAATGAAACATGAGATAGCAACCCTTCCAAGCCCCACACTGAGTAGTCTTTAAAGCTTTAGTTCCTTGAAAAGCTTGTTGTCCTGTAGTCTTTGAAATGTAACGACCTCAGAAACAAATCTCATCATAAAACGAAATTGACGTTAATTGACATCATTTATCCAAGGGACGTGTAGTTGGCTCTGAGTCTGATGGTCGAGGTCGCTTTCGAAGTGGTCCCTTATCCTAAGCAATCCCATAGGAAACATAACCGAAGTATTGGCTAGCTCATGATCCAGTAAGACCCCCACCAATCCTTGAAGTATGGCTGGCTCATTGGACCAGCAGACTTGTGGCTTTGGACTTTGATGACCGAAGTGGCCCATGTGGAAATGAATCTTGTAGACCTAAGTACTACTAGCAGGAGAAACCACATGAATAGCGCTACCTCATTTTTTTATATGATTTACATACTGTTTCAGCAATCATCGCCTAGGCACGTAGCATACGGTTGATGAACCAATCCATTCTCGGGTGGTGGCTGAACAAGTGCTCAGACGATAGAGGCTGTTCCAGTAGCCAGATCGCACCAGCACATGAAGCCAAGCCCATAAGGCAAACCAGTCTTAGTTGCACACAAAAAACAATTGACTCAGCTTAACATGTTAAGATAATCTGTAAAAAGTTTATCGATCCAAGAAACCGGCTCAAAGTCATATTTGCTCGTCGAACAAATTCATGAGCCATGTCCCCCAAAACATTGATGGTAGATCGTCTTGACGTTCTTCTTGACACCACTGTCCAGGAGGCACACTCTGGGGCCATCAACAACAGTCCGCCTGGGGCCAAGCGCAGTACCAAGAGGATGGCTAGCCTGAGCGCTTTCTGCAGGTTGTGGATCTTAAAGTACAAATGCCACCATTTCATTCCAACACATCCATACAAGGCTGATATAGTTCCATTATCGAAGTAATTCTATCTAGCAAATTGCAGTTCAAAAGTGATCAATAAACCGCAGGTTGCACTTACTGTAGGCATCGATCAATCTACTGTAAGTGCAGTTTGGGAACGCAAACCCAGCAGGGCTTTCAACATCCATGTTCTTTTCGTGGTGGACTCTGTCAAAACAAGCTGTCGGTTTGCCAGGGTTTGTAAAAGCAGCACTTACATGACCAGCCCCACTGAAGTCTCCACACATTGGTACTGGACGTCGGTGTTAACGCCAGTTGTCCAAATCAAAGCCAGAACCTGGAGAGAATTGATTTACTTCTGGGGTGAATATCACTTGTGGATGCACTGTACTATATCGATCACTTACGAAGGCAGCTTTGTTCTGAGGATGTAGCGCAAGCGATGAAAACCTCAGCCCAAATGGAAATCTTAAGTATTCATCACATAAATTTCTGACTGATCATGCATAGCAATGATTCTAAGTTTGTAGCTTTTGGGAGTCGAAGCTGCATGAGCTTTACCATGATGGAGTCTGTCGCGGTACCGGCATACCCTAAAGCCCTTTGCCTAGCAGCTGGCCTGTCGTTGGCCTGAATGACAAATTGAGCCAGAACTTTTTCCCTGAAATAGGCCAGAACTGTTTCCCAATTCATCGTTCACATGCTCGCATGTGAACAAGTTGCATTCCCACAGCCAGCTGACACGGTTGAATCCATGCTGGTTGCACCTCTTCCCAACCTGAGGTTGAAGTTCCTCTGGCAACGGCAGTTGGGACCCCAAGATCATCCCAAGTCCAAGTGAACCAAGTTCAGGTGGTCAAAAAGCTCCCAAGCCTTATCGATGATGACCACGGGGACACAGCCAGGTTGTCCACCTAGGGGCTGAATGATAAAATTGATGAACACATTGGCTAAAAGGATGTGTTCAATGGCACTAAAGGATCGAGAAGGTGTTCAAATTTTGCCATATGCATCATGCTGCCAAAGTCTGAGTGCATTGCTGAATAGAATCCAATCAGAGAAGAAATCTGGGTGGCCTACAAAGATGAGGGCAACTTTACAAAGTGATATGGGTCGACATCATGATTGCAGAATCGGCCTTGTCCCAATGGTTGATGAAGAAGTGGTAGTACAGCAATCTAATCACGTATGCTTCAGTGGCTGATAGTAGATGTACTGCATTAAATATCAAATCTCGCATTGAGAGCTCAGGGGTTCAAGTTGCTAAGCAGGTCGGCAACACGGGCTCTGGGTGCAAATCTGGCTGCCGGGCTGTCCACTTCTCAAATCTCGGCATGATACCTGCATGGGTGATCGGCATATACCCTTCCTATAGACGATTATCAAAGTCGTATGGGATCATGTTGGATTTGCTTTGATCGATCCATCAAAGCATTTGAATGCAGTGACTGCACACAGCTAAGAGTACAGTCCGTTTTCTTTTGGAACAGCTGCGCATATTGATCCACCCAACTCTACCCCAGCAATTGTGAGATCATGTCAGATCACAAAGCTAGCTAGTTCTACCTTACAGCTTCATGATGATGTCAGCTCACGAGTCTACTAACTCATGTTCCGCTGAATTTGAACACCCCGGTATTGAAAAATACCCTTTGGGATCAAAAATGTTCCATATGGCTCCGGTCACTGAGCACTCAAACAGCCACAACGTGCGAGAGGAGCAAGATCAAGCCGTCTCGTGGTAGGGCTGGGGCAAAGGAACAAAACATATATTATAACAGTAAAAATGGGGTGAAGCTACTACAATCACTACGGGCCCAGGCCTTCTTGCCAATTTCGATGGCAGCCTCCTCGGACTCCCCTGCAGCAAGCGCAGCTCTCCTGGCTTTGTTGTAGGCACTGCTCTTGCGAGATTGTCGCGCTCTTACTTCCAGCTGTTCTGGTGTCAGCTCTTTCTTTGGCTTCTTGGCTGGAGGATCAGCTGGTCCAACCTTGTCAGTCTCAGTCTCAGCACTTGGGGCCTTCTTGGCAGCCCTGGCAGCCTTGGAACTCTTTGCCCTCTTGGGCTGGGATTCTCCATCTGGTTGATCTGGAGACTTTGCCTTCCGGGCTCGCTTTGGCCGTGATTTGGACTTTGGCTCTGCCTTAGCCTTTGGCTTCTCAGGTTTGCATCTGCTGCTGGAAGCTGGTTCCTTTCCATCAGCCTCTTTATGATGACCGTCATCATCATCATCACAATCTTCATTTGCAGCCTTTTTCTTGCCACGGCCGCGGCCCCTGCCACGGGCCTTGCCACGTCCTCGCCCCTTGCCACCACCTGCTGACTCCAACTGCTGCTCCCGGGTGAGGGCAGGTGTGGCAACATCCCATGCCTCTGGCATCTCTTGGCCCAACTTCGTAGCACGAAGCTTGGCCTCTGTGTCCAAAGCATCATCTCCATGATCCGCTTTGTTTGGCAAACAATCCCCTGATGTGGTAGGAGATGCATCGCCAGTCACATCCACAGCCTTTTCCTCAGTGCCATCAGTGGCACTGCCAGGGAAACCATGCTCGCCATCCAAAGCTTGTTGGGGCTCTTCATTGCCAAGAAGTGCATTCCCATGGCCAACTTCAGGCTGTGGGATTGGCGTGTCATCCAACTCGGGCTCCGCTCTGGCAGAAGCATTGGGTTCCCCCAAACCTTCATCACCCTCCGCGGATGCATTGGATTCACCCGCAATAGCTTCCATGTGCTCTAGCTCCATCACCACCGTGTCCATGTTGTCAGGACCTCATTGGTATTGAGTGCTGGGTAGGCCCTCTATGCTGGTTGGGAAGCTTCCAAGCTAAATTCACAATGATCAAGTTTCATAAATGCAATTAGAAGACTTGTTGAGTTTGATTTCTGATTGCTCTCCATCATGCTTTTCAATACGATCAAACGCTCAGTCTCAAGTTGAAGCTGCTTCAACAACTCGAGCTTTCGAAGCTTCACCTCAACCACGCAAACAGATTAATTGCTGATCAACCACGTGCCATACCACACTGAAAGCAAAACAATCTAGCCAATGAAGCTCATCAGTCCCCAGCCAACTTTGGCCAAGAAACCGTATCCACGTTTGGAGGTGTGACCAAAGGCGGCTCCAATCCTAGCTCGCACATAAGATCGGTTAATGATGTATACATTCGGTGGTACTGAGTCCATCTCAAAGGTTGGAGGCTAAAGTCCCAAACCTGGCCTCGTGGCTCTGGTGTTGTCACCATGGCTTCTTCACGGGCTCCTGGAATCACCTGGCCGAGATGATTGTGTTTCGGCTGATGGCTTTTTTCGGTAAAACTTAATAAGCCCAACCTTATCCACCGGAAGCTCTTCTTGAGGGACTGGGGCAAGAGAAACATCAGGTGATCCAAAAATTTCGTCAAGAGCAAGATCATCTTCAGCATCACCTAGGAGTGAATGAGGTGCCACATGATCTACCAAGATGAAAATGAAGGAAGCTGCAGCTTCAGGTCAGCAGGTTACAAAATTTAGGGCAGCTACCAGTTTGTGCATCTTCACTGTGTGGTTCTTCTTCCTTCGCTTCCTCGGCATCTTCCTCCTGACCTTCTTCGTGACCTTCTTCCTGATCTTCTTCCTGATCTTCCCCTTCCATTCCGAATCACCCTCCATTTCCCCTCCTCCCTCTCCTTCACCTTCTCCACCCCCAACCTCAGCTTCCTCCTCCTCATCAGCATCATAATCATAAGCCTCTTCTGACGATTGTGATTCTTCCTCAGTATCCCCCTCTTCCCATCCTCTTGGTGAGACCCCGAGATCAGCCATCATTCTCTGAATCGCAGGTTCTCTGGGCCAGTGAGGCCTACGAAGGATACCATTGAAGATAGAGATGCACCTCCGAAGAGTCCAACCCTGCACATGGGACGTAGAGCCTTAGCCAGCCGAAATGTTGCAGGAATGGCTAGCTTATACATTAGAAATCATGTTGGCAAAAATAAGCAGCTACAAAACTGTGCACATCGACGTCCATCAAATCATAGAGAGCTTTGACATGAAGAGCGCAGGTTGGGACTGAGACACGGTAGCCCAGCTCCCTGATTGCAATAGTCACAACACGGCGGTTCAAAGCGAGGGTGTCTCTCATACAGATATTCCCTGTAAGCTGTACCTTAGATGAAACACTGTGACCGTCCCCTGAAAAACAAACAAACATTATCCATCAATGGTGTGCCCCAATGGTTTCCCTTTAGTAGATGGCTATGGGTCAATATTAACCAACCAATAATGGTGGTTATTACCCAGCCAACTATAGGGAAAACAATGGCTAGTGATAGGGGAACCAGGGGTACAGGGTTTTGACCCACTGCCAGATCTAGTGGCCGGCACTGTAATCTTTTTGCTGGATTGATGGGTATTGGAGTACTACCATTGATGGCTATCCAACAGGCATCCAGCTGATTTCAGGTAAGGTGCCAGATCAAGCTTCTGGGCCAACCTTCGAATCTGGGGAACTTCCTCCCAGCGCTCTGCCAAACGGGTCGCCATGTCACGCTAAGCCCCCCCAAACAATGCCTTGTGAGCCAGATCTTTGGCCGCTGAGGTTTTGACTTTGCTGAGCTCAACAGTGCACACATCTCACAGCTTGCGAGCTAAGCAGGGCAGGTTCCCAGTCCCAGCCTCCAAGAGCCCCCGGAACATATGGGGCTGAGCTATTTCAAGCCAAATCAATGGCTGTAGGGGCTGGCAGTTGTGAACTACTCAGAATTCCTGGATATCACATGCTTTTTGAGCGTTTTGATTTGTTGGGTCGATTCCCAAAATACTCCGAAATTGTCAGCCTTTCTGTTCAGAAATGGTGAACAACCGAAGAGATCATTTTTTTTTTGAGGGGTTGAAGATCCAGGTCTGTAACGTGTAAATATTTCTGTTGCTGTTTTTTTTGTTCCATGGCATTTGTGGCAGTGAACGATTCTCCCCAGTGTATGGTTGTTGGTGGTTGTTGGTGGTTGTTGGTGGTTGTTGGTTGGTTGGTTGGTCGTCGCGCCATTGAATCCTGGTTCGCCAATCATTTCGGGCTGTGAACCGAGGGCATTGTCCACCACATGGGGAACCGGAACGAGCGCTACACGAGGCCGTTCCGTGCTCCAGCCAAGAAGTCCATCAAAGATCTCGTCAATGTTCTCAACGGCCGGCGACTCTTCATTCAGGTGGACTTCAACGTGCCTCAGGACGAGAAGGATCCCAACATCATCGCCGACACCGACCGAATTGATGCTGCCTTGCCCACGATCAAGTATGCCTTTGAGCACGGTGCTCGGTCCGTGGTCTTGTGCTTTTACTTGGGCCACCCCGACGGTGAGAAGAACAAGAAGCTCTCCATGGAGCCAGTGGCCGACGTGGTCGCAGAGAAGTTGGGAAGGACAGTGATGGTGATGGACGATGTGATCGGCACAGATGTTGACGATGCATGGGCCAATCCTGAGCCAGGGACCGTCATCCTGCTGAGGCAGGCTCAGAGGAGGTGAAAAACTTCGATGTCATCATTGCCAAGCTGGCTGACATCTACTGCAGTGATTCATTAGAACACCTAGCGCACAATTCCATGGTCGGAGAGGGCTTCCCTATCAAATGCTCCGGATTGCTGCTTGCCGAGGAGCTTGCTTTTTTTGCCAATCTGGCTAGCTCTCCCCCTAGCAAGCCTCTGTGCTGCATCTTGGCTGGAGCCAAGGTGACTGACAAGATTGAGCCAATCATGGATTTGCTGGGCAATGGGGACATCATCATCATTGGTGGTGCCACGCCCTTCACCTTGATCAAGAATGCTGATAGCCCTCACTGCGACGAGGAAAGAGCCAAGGAGCTGGTGTCAGACATGAGACAGAAGGCTGAGGAGAAGGGTGTTGCGCTGATCCTGCCAGTGGACTTCAAGTGCCGTTCCACGTCCGGACAGGAGGATCTCATCAAGGAAGGTGTCATGAACGATGGTGTCATGGAGATTGATCTCCCAAATGACTATTTAGTCCTGGACATTGGCCCCAAGTCCATTGAGATGAACATCAGGGCCATCGAGAACGCCAAAATGACTGTCTTCGAGATGGTTGGCTTGGAGGAAGGCGCCAGGCAAATGATGGAGACCATGGTGAAGCTCACAAAACAGAAGAAAACTATGTCGGTGATTTGTGGTGACACGGCTCTTGCCTGCAAGAATCTTGAGACCATTCACAAAGTCTCCCACTGCAGCACTGGTGGAGCCACCACTTGCCTGCAGCTCTTGGCAGGCAAGAAGCTGCCGGGTGTGACTGCATTAGATGACAGGTGGTTGGTATGAGTCGACAACTGATCAGCAGTTTTGCTCCGGACAGAAATGGCCTGTGCTTCTTGCTGGTTGATGGTGGTTGACTATGGTTAAGGCTGGCTAAGATGATGTTGAACATAAAACGGTCTGGAATCAACTGGTTAGATGAACCCCTGTCACTGAACTGGTCCATTTTTGCGTAGGCATATGGCAAATGTCCATGCGCTTCCCCGAGTACCCCCCCAATTTTTCCTTGAGCACTGTCAAGCCCAAGGCTTGCACGTTTCCCAGGGACTTTCAAAACAATCCATGCTGATCTAGGTCATTTCGCCAATGATCACGGCTAAACAAGCTGATCAATGAGTTGAACGCTTTGACGGCATGTGGTTATGGCTCAATATTATTAGGCAAGATGCGCGTACATGTGTTGGTACCAATTTTAGGCCACGTCCACTTCTCCGTGCATCGCCTCATGTCTCGCTTAGGTGAATTCACTTGTCAATTGGTGGCATTTGCGAACATGAAAGCGGACTGAGAACATGCTGAAATCATTCATCCACTGCCAGACTACGTATCGCAAACATCCCAACGCCAAATTGAAATTACATTACGTGTTGGTTCGTCCAACCACAGTGTTTGAAAACAATGTGCCTCGCGATGTTCGAAAACAATATGCCCCATAAACTTTTGCTTTCTCTTTTTCGGATGTGTCCGGTCGTGCCGCGTTTGCGGAAATGGCATGGGTGAAGCGCAGGCTGATCCGGCAGCCGGAACTAGCTGCTTGCTGTCAGAAATTCTAGCAGATTCTAGCGCATCAAAACGCTGATTTTGGTGATTCCGTCAAGTCAAGCAGTTCAAATTCGCAATTTTACAATGATAAACACATGTTTCATCTTTTTTCATTGGCACTTGGCCTTGGAAATTGATCTGACCTGGATGGTTCGGGGTGCGGTCCTTGGAATTGATGGGCATTTAAATGCATTTGATATTTTTGCGATTATAGTGGAAAAACCAACGGCAATGTGTAGTAGCTGTGAGAGTTCCAGGATACTTTGGTAACATGTAAGTGTTTCATTGCTACCAAGCTGGTCACATGTTCAGATGTGCCTTTCATGGATTGAACTTTTGGAGGCCTTCACATTCTGTGTGATCTGGTTCGCAAGACCCCCATCCACTACATCATCAGAAATTCACGGTTGGCTCACTCGATCTTTGCCTTGCTGACCATGTCAGACAATCCAATGACGTTTGAAGATGTTTTTGTCTCCTTTACGTCTTTACGTGACAAGGAGAAGATCGGCGTGGTGGCGCGTCTTCGTCCCACCAAAGCAGCCTCAATCAACGCACTGAGCCCAGGGGTGGAGCTAGTACAAACAATGCAACAGAAAATTCACTGGAAACTTAGTACACTTGGCTTCGGACAAACCACTGACTCAAGCATATTGCTGGTTGATTGTCGGTGCTGCAACTCAGTGCTCACTTGAGCATTCTTGTTCCATTGGGGACCCAAGAATTGGTGAAAGATCTGATCTGGAGCCTGCTACCGGCATAGAGTTGGTTTTGGAAAAACCTGGAACAGCTCTTGTTCAAAGCACAGGTGCTTTGGATGATCACAATTTTAACTTGTTTCAGAAAGGGTGG
>VSDK01018139.1:25000-28489 GCA_009767595.1 Symbiodinium kawagutii
ATGATGATGATGATGGCTCATGAGAGCATGAAGATGACACCGCGATCTTCCAATACAAGCACACACACACACACACACTTCAACAACTTATGCTGCTGAGCATGTGCACTGACAAAATTGAATTTGTTCCACGTGGCACTGCCTCCAAGAAGTGCCACTGTTCACTCACAATCAATAAATAACTTTTCACCACACTGGTTCAATCGTGTTCGGTTCATCAGCGCACTTTGATTTCTTGACAGCTCTGCCAGGAATGTCTTGTAACATTGTATCATCTGATTCATGCTGGGCTGGAGTCTTGATCAGCAGTTGGCGGTGTAGGACGGGCAGCGGCAAAACGTATACCATTTGTTGGGCCCTCAGCGTTGCCTGTTGGCTTTGTTCGCCTGGCCCTGGACGTCAGCCCGAGAAACCAACAGCTGGGCACCATCCTGCGGGGGTCCGCGCAGCGAGGCGGTGACCACAAGGAGAGAGGCATCATCCCGCGCTCTTTGAACTGCCTTTTTGAGGCCATAGAAGGCGAGAGGCATCAGAGGGTGGAGATGACCCCTGTAGGATGCGCTTTGAAGTCTGATGCCAAGCAGTCAAGGATGTCGATGGTACTGAAAGTGTGAGTATGTGAGGAAGCTGATGTAAGGTGGTGAACTTTAACATATCAGCAGAAATAGCAATGAGGCTCTGGTATCTCGGAAGCGCTCTGGAAAGTGTTTTGGCTGGAGAATCACAAACTTCGCTGCCAATTGAAGTCCCAAAGATTAGGCCTTAGGCTGGAAGTTCCTCCGTTGGAACTGGATTCCAAGGCTTTTTGTTTGGACAGTTCTGCTGTTGAGCCAACCTAAAGGCACACCTGGTGATCTCTGCTGGACTGAGCTTTCAGAGAAGCCCAGCTGGGAATGCGCAATGCCAGGAAACCGATAGAATGCCACGTGTTGCATTGCGCAAGGACGTGAGGATGGCGTGGACTATGCGGTGTCCCTTTCCTTTATCGAGGCGCAGACGCAGTATCGCCCTACTGTTATGGTTGAGGGCGGTGAACATGACTTGAAATATGGGCTAATATGGGTTGAGAACGGTTGATGGATGAACTGGTTTCTGCTACCATTTCAGAAAGTGGGATTGTCACCAACAACATGTGTGACTCAAGAGCTTTAATTCATATCACCTGACTTGAGGCATTGCAAATCTTTTTCATCATGGGTTTGACGGTCAGAGTCCAAGCAGCAGTTCCGAGAGGTGAGTCTTGGTGTTGATTACTCTAATTTCGAAAGTGTTTGGCGGTGGCTCCAACTTGACGGGTCTGCAAAGGAATTTGTCGATATTATCACACCAATCCTTTTTGACGAGGCTATCACTATGTGTTGGCACACCATTCTTGGCTTCACCCAAAACTCTGAGCCCCTAATGCACCACGAAAACTCAGAGCCCCGCCAACCGTCATCTACAAAGTCCGAGTGCTAATTTCGGGAACCAACAATGCAATGCCGGCCTCTGTGCAGGTCTACAAGGAGGTGGGTTATGACCTTCTGTCCAAGGAGCGGGAAAAACGGTATCGGGGGATGACAATTGTGATGTCATGCTTTTATGTTATGATGTCTTATGATTTGTTATTATATGTTGTCAGTACACCTTAGTATTTGTCAGTCATCAAACCATTGTCCTATAAATGTCTATAATCGACATATACTCAGTCCAGTTAATTCAGCTTCTTTGTATCTGCATTATCATATATAGAGAGATTTAGTATCTTGAATCAATGCATTTGGCGGCAATTGACATTGAGTGTACCACACGAAGCGCCAATGAAGCACCGGGTGGGGGCATACTTTGGAGACACGTCACTGCGATATCACGGGACATAATGTTCACATGGGATACCAAATCCGTTTGGAAATCCTTTCTTGCACGGTGCAAGGCTGTAGCAGCCTGCTGAATGAACCCACAAAAATTAGGCCCAGGGATTTTTGGTGATAGCCTTGTTCATTCAGGGGAGGATCACCAACCCAAATGTCAGGAGATGGCAACAGAAGTAGGCATAAGGACTTGTTCCATCATCCAAACATGATCAACCATGGTCAAATATGCAGATCCTGATTGGAGCTCTCCCCAGATTAACCAATCTATACGCAGGGTGGCTGGTCATGGTCCATTGCGTGCAGCTCCAGCCAGGAGTTTGGCCGAAATCAGGTCAGGGGCTGGGCAATGATCAGGGTAGAACCGTGCCCCACCAACAAATTTCTTTGCTGCTGAGTGGAGGGATAGGATTCTGTAGTAAGCCATGCTGCTGCTGCTGCTGCTGCTGATGATGATGATGATGATGATGATGATGATGATGACGACGACGACGACGACGAAGACGAAGACGAAGACGACGACGATGACGATGATGATGATAATCATGATGATGATGATGATGATGATGATGATGATGATGATGATGATGATGATGATGATGATGATGATGATGATGATGATGATGATTCATGATTCATGATTCATGATCATGATGGTGACGACTCTTTTGGCAGCAGGACCTATGTGGGGGGGCAGTAGCGAACCAAAGGCAGAAACCTATGCAGATCAATGAAATAGACGCCAAGATTGGCAGGGGCGTAAAGCCATGCATGGAGCCACTGTCTGCAATGCGTAGCACCCACCAGGAAGAAAACAATCGCCCACAATGCACTTCAAAAGAGGGTACCTTTTCAAGTCCTTTTGTGAGGGATCCCTCATTCCCTTCAATGCACTGACATGAGGTGATACCAACCTTTTCAGCTTCCAGGTGTCAGCACAGAGAGATTAGTGTGTTTAAAGTGCGCCTGCACCCAAATTCTCAGTTTGCTGCAGAGTGACACTCATCGATCCCCCTGTTTTGATGACAAGTGTGCCAGAATTGATTTTCAATTGTACCACTGGCCAAGAATGGATAGAATATAACCAACAAACGTGAACCAGATGTAACTGTCAACAGCGGTTGGCCCAATTGGCAGTCTTTGAGTCTCATCTCTTTATTTTACTGAACCTGGCTCCCTCTATGAGGAGACTTGGCCGGTGGTCAGTGTCTCACTACAGAGCGGGGAAGTGGTGCTACAAGGCTCTGCTGGGCGAGAAAACTGCTGGTGTTTGAAGGACCAAAAGAGCTGGATCCTAGTGACCAGCATGTGACCAGTTGTAGGATTAGCAGACCGTTCCAGATGAGTCTCCTGGTATCTTCGTCGGATGCCCTACATGACAACTGTTAGCCAAGTGTTTTGGTGTTGACAGTGGCAAATGCTGAAATTTAATCGCTCCGGTCCCTTTCTTGGGTGCTGTGCAAAGCTAGAACCTCAGCTGTGCCAGATCCGTGGACTAACTAAGATTTCTACGTTTTTGATGAAACAAATCGCTGGTCATAGAAGACTATAAGCACATAACAATGGGATTCCTCAGTCATGAGATTGGCAAGTGTAAAAGAGCTCCAGCATGATACCAAAACAGACTTTATCATTCCTG
>VSDK01018139.1:28499-38941 GCA_009767595.1 Symbiodinium kawagutii
TTCCTGCTGGAAGGAAGCAGAACTTGGACGCACTGATTGTTGCATGGCCGCCCGCTTTTTTGCAGTTCAAGTCGCACAGCTCTCCTCCAATGCTGACATGGGTATGGCTCAAAATGCGTCTTTGACTGTTGTATATCTCACACGCAAAATCGAATTGGCAGGTCCTTGGCAGTAGCTCTTTTTGAGCCATACCCAGATAGTGCTACTCATGACTCGTGAGCAACTAAGACCAATGGAAGCTCCACAAGGGTCATAAAAGGAGCACAGGAGAACAGCTTTCTCACACTTTTTTACCATTGGTGAACCACTATGCAGCTTTGGCGGTGAGCCATAGAACTGCGGGATGATGGAAGAATCTTCGCCACTGAGCAGGATACAGTCCAAACTGTGATGGGTTTCGGTCGGCGATATTAAGAGCAAGTTGCCAATTTGCTTTATGTCCTGTGAAGAATCTCCGAGATTGTGGGGGTGCTGACTAACACATCATTCATAATTTTGGTGTGGAAATCACCAGTCTCACACCAAGCTGCATTGCGCGCGTGGGGTCACCAATTCCAGGTGATCCATGCCCAGAGGCTGATTCATGTGTAGTGAACTATGCAACACCTCGGATGGTTCTCCGAATCCCGAAAAGCTCGTGGCAATTCTTGCTGGATAGTGGGGCCCGCATGACATGGAACCTGTCCCTATGTTGAGGTTTTGCAACGAGGACATGTCGCAGTGGGGAGTCTGGGGGTTGCTGGAGAGGTTTGAATTTCAGATGGGTTGGAAGGACACTCGGCCAAGGAGAATTCACAATTATTTGCAAGAGCTCATGAACTTGTGGACTCACGTGGTATTCGAGGCAGTGTAGAATTATAGAACCGAACCCAGCTGTGATGGGAATGCCGGCGAGGTGACTAACCAAGATGTTTGGATGGGATTGCGGCTGGGTTGTGTCCAAGCCGGGGCTACAATTGGGGCAGCCGCGGTCAGATATGTTTTTTAGATTGCTTTGTTTATATGCAAATATGCAGAAATTTTTGTGGTTTCTAAACACGGAATTTTCAATTCTGTTTTTGAATCGATGATTGTGGGCTCACGCCAGTTCTGGACAAACCCACTTCTGTTCCGGTTCAGTACTTTATACCACCTGACATGCAGGCAATTCTCAAGCGGTGTTTGCTACACCGCACTTGGCATCGTGGCCAGGTTGTTTTGGGTTGAGCGTTTCTCTGCTTGATTGACGACCTAAGGTCCCATTCTAGAATAAATGTGTGTTGCCGTGTTGCCAACCCATCTCAACAGCAAAGACAAAAATGGAGGCTGGGTATACAAGAGTACAGCCAGCAACGCATCCGCTATCAATTGTTATTGTCGAGTACAATCATTTTTCATTTTTTTCAACTATCAACCATCGCATTCACCTAGGAAGTACTCACCAGCAGCTATCTGACTATTTCAAGTATCCTTTCTTGGCCAGCCATCGGGCAGCAAACCATTCATCAGCTAGCCTACCAAAGCTAAACTGCCAGGAGGAGCTGGTGAAGGGACTGGATGTTGAGCTGCAGCAGAGGGGCTACGTTCGCATCCCACGATCTCCTGATGGCAGCAGCTGGGCCAGGTGGTGAACAGCTGCCAGTTGACGGCTGCTTGGTAGCTGGACAATAAGAGGTTAGTAGCGGGTGGATCATGGTTTAAGCATGTTTCATACTTGGTTAATGGCGAGTTGATAGCTGCGTTTCACAATTTTTGGTGAGCAAGAGCTGCTGTAACGATCTGATTGGTAAGGGTTATAGGGGGTGGTTCGCAGCAACGACGATGGTTGGAGCCACCAGGAGGGCGGGTGACAATGCATTCCATGGTTCATCTCGGGGGATGAACGCAGCTATCATGGTCGATAAACTCCAGATGTTCTGGTACTGGATAAGAAAAACTGTTCGGGACTGATCATCCACATATACTGTCAACATCTTTGAACTACAGTGAGTGGTGGTTGATTCTTCAAGTAATAAATGCTTTATGATTGTGAGTAGTGATTAATCATGAGTTTTGATGCTTACTCAAAAGGGCGGGGACTGATGACTGCAAGGAACCCAGAAGCCCAATAAACGAAGCAGTGTCGGGACAGCCTGAAGCTCCTCACCAGACTGGTTAAAGTCATGGAAAATCTACTTGAAACATCCTTAAACCAATCTACCCGGAATCTCCTCCTAAAAGCGAGTTTTTGGTTGACATTTCCCATCAATTTGGTGACTGAGGTGCTGCCGCAGCTCAGTTGGATGCCGAAGAACTGTGGTGGTCACGGCAGATGCAACGCACACCGGAGGAGGCGAGCAGCATCGCCACGCTGCTTGAGAGGATGGGAGGGTCACCCTTGGGGAGATCGCTTTTTCCCCACACTAGTTGGTTTCCTGCAGAGCGTTCCATCCTTTGGATTGTATACAATTCTGTTGTTTGTTTCCGAGGTGTGAGTTCGGTTGGAGCTGCAAAGTTTCAATATTTGCAGTGCTTGTGATCCTCCTGGGTTTTGTTGAAGATTGGTTGTTTAACATCCCGAGACCGCAATCTGGGGGACTTGGATTTGGGTGTTGCAGCCATGGCAGGAGCTCAAAATCATAAGTTGACCTGGTCTATTTGGAGCTTGGTGAAGCTCATGGGGAGTGGAACTACCTCATTTCCTGCGATTCATCGCATATGGGTGGGTGGCTGGCGGTCAAAAATGCTAGGGCCCAAACCGTGATATGCACCCACTAGTGCGCTCATATTTTGGAAGGAACCATAGCGCTGTGGGATTCGATGAAAATGAAGAAGCAGCTGCTGAGCCTGTTTAATTTAGCCTTTCCTACTAGTTCCAGAATCACTGAGACAGCAGATTTTGGCACTACGGAATCGCTGCAAGCCATCCCATCCACTTTCTGATTTGCGAAGTTACCTCAGCCACTCAACATATTCTGCTTCTATGTCACTTCACAGCATGACTGGCAGTATTGGCTCAACATGGATATGAGCATCCTCAATTGTTGACCAGACTCAAGTGATTCATAGTAGCAATCAAAATGAACCACCCACAGGGCAGGTGAATGATTAGACACATTATATACAATGTAATGGTTTTCGATCGCTATGTACGGCTAAGGGGGTTCCTCTGTCCATCTTTGGGAACCCCACGGGTTTGAAGTTGGTGACCTGCGAGATGCTGGATGCCTACTTCGGCTTGGCTTCTGACTGGACCTTTGAGGTGAAGCCAGGGACAGAGCTTGGGGATGAGGAGAGGGCTGGGAATGGCTGGGACTGGTCATGGGGAATCGGATATGACTATGGCGATGATGATGATGATGATGATGATGATGATGATGATGATGATGATGATGATGATGATGATGGTGATGGTGATGGTGATGGTGATGGTGATGATGATGGTCTTGGTGGTGGCGGTGTTTTCGTTTCCAATTGAACTCCTTGTAGTTGTTTCTACAGGTTGTTGCACAGAAAGCGTTTTGGTTCAGTCAGTTGAGTCTTGAGTCGGTCTGAGAAACGGAGAGTCCTCCCACCAGTCCCTTCCCTCCCTGAGATGGTCCGCTCTGCAAGGAGTTGCAGAGCGGCTTACAACGTTTGGACCGGAGCTTGGAGCAAGTGGGGCAGCTGGTGACGAGGTCCCTGGACAGAGTAATGGGCGTTGCCAAAAAAGGGAGGGGTTGCCTTTGGTCCTGCTGCGTTTTTTGGATGTCCGAAAAACAGGTTTTCTGACAAATCTGGCGCTTTTTTTTCTTCCCACAAGACATTGATAACACGTTTGGGCAGTTCCTGATGCCCCAAGTGAGAAGCCTTGATAGCGAGGAACAAACTCGCTTGCGGCTTGCGTTGGCAATATCTTAGCTTAAAACCTAGGTTTGGCTGTACGACTACAGAAAGGATGGTTGTCACACAAACGAGCTTCGTGACTATGAGAGAACCAACTACTATACAGCTTGGGAAGACCGGGTTTGCATTCAATTGAGCCAGCACTTTTTTCCTTTTCCAATCCAGAGTGGATATACTAGCAGAAGGATAAACCAGGAGCGCGAGATACAACCAGTAAACGCTGGTTGCAACGCATTGGAATCAGTCTTAGAGGGCAATGGCGACGTTGATCACCAATCCGGAAAGAGATGCTAGTTGTGAATTCATCCAGAAGCAAGCATGCGGCCCTGCTTCATGCCACCTTTGGCTGCGGGCACGACATAGGAACAGGATGGAACAGGTATCTACATCGACCCGAGAATCCCGTCACTGCAGATCTGACTTGGACATGTGTGTTGTATCATGCTGTACCCCAAAATGGTAGAGGTGGTTTCTAAAACCAAGGACTAAATGAGCAAATCTTCGGCTTGTTTGGCAAATCGAATTTGCACACTTATATAAGAGTTAGGTCAACTAGGTTAGTTGGGTCAGATGGGTCAGATGGGTCAGATGGGTCAGTTAGGTCAGTCTGTTCTCTTGTAGGTCTGTTGTGAGTGTGTGATGTGTGGCTCCAAACCCAGGGCGGTGTCCAGCTTTTTGCCTCGCATCGTTGGGCGGTCTGCGGGGCTGCTGCATTGTCATTGCTGCAACGAATCAGAGAAGGTGCAACTCGGTGCTGGGAAAGCAGCTCTACTCTCTGATTAGTCTTGGTAGTGTTTGTCTTCACCACGGATACTGATCCCCTGCTGAAAATGGTGGGATCATCTTCCGTCAAATTGCTGAAGAGAGAAACATTTTCTTTCGTAACATGTGTGCGGGTCAAATTCAGAGTCTAGAACTTGCTGAGGGTGAGAATGAGGCCTGATTCTACTGCTGAGTCGTAAGGGATCACCGTGATGATTTGCAAACAATCATGTACAAAGAATGGGCGAAGTCAACGCGTCCTGCTCCAGGTGTACTTTGATCCTCCACCGAAACTCACAGACCCTTTTGAGGTGTGCTGAGGGTGGGAAGGGATCGTGGGTGGCGTGGCAAATCAAGCGCGGTTACGAATTCAGGTGGTTTCTTGGGGTTTATAAGAGTCCTTGCAGGGCACAATAGCAGCAGAACCAATCCACAAACGAAACCTTGGAAACGGCCAAGATTACAATCCAGTGAAAGCAGTGCCATAGCTGTAGGCCATTCACCATTCGTTGGCTGCTCTTACCCCTAATGGTTTTTGTCATTGTCAGTTTCATCTTTTGTTTCTGCGGTTTGAACCAATGGCTTTCGTTGTTTAAGTCCCGGACTTGTTGCTTAAGTGCTGAATCACGTTCTCTGAACTCCCTCCTCGCTTGTTCATCTACGCATGTCATATATTATTTTTTCCAAATCATTTAGTTTTGGTTGTTCAATGACCATCAGGCTGGGCCATATTTGCAGCACTGCAGCCTGAAGAAGGCATGGCCTGCTAAGGGTTGGAGATGTGGCTTTGGGTCAAGACATTGAGTCTACTTCGAGACAGAACAGGATGTATTACACTGGTATCAGATGTTTGTAGAAATTTGAGGTCTTTGCAAACCAACATGGCAGGACTGCCAATCCACAGCTACTTAATTGCGATCCATGCATTTTCCGAAAGCTGAAGGCCTGTGCGGCCTTTCAAGCGCTGCCGTTTCCTCCAGGTGGTCCTGCTGTACTGTTTCGACATCACTCAGCTGGTTCTACGACCCAGGCCGTGGGCATCCGTGGGCATTGCGTGGGTAGATCCAGGGACGTTGCCAGGTCGCAGCCCAGCGACAAAGTTGACATTCTCATGAAACCAGGTGCGGTGGCGCGGGTTTGGCAGGGGAGATGGAAGAATAGTCTCGGCGCGTTCACAGGAATGTGTTTGTTGAGTATTTTTAGAACATCCATTGCAGCAAGAGTGCTTGTTTTTCTGATAAAATCAATCTTATCTCTTGTGGTGAAGAAGCAGTTTCTTCAGCGGTTTGCATGCGGAACATTTCAGAGCTTCTTCTTCATGGTCGGTGGCGAATGGTAGGAATTTGGGGGTCGGATGCATATCGTTTTGAACCTTCAATGGGCTGTTGCTGCTCCTGAATAATGGCCGAAAGGAACTGAATCAACTCGAGGCAACAACAGTGGCAATATGGTGCCATGATGCCAGCAAATACTGCATGTTTTTTGACCATTACAAAATGTCAGTTTCTTAGCCGCTTGTGATTGAATGTCTAGGTTTGGTATGAAGAAAATGATGTTGATCCAACTCAAAGTCTGGCTGGTCTGCATTTTTGCATTGTTGGTTGCTTGGCCCCTGAGTGGCTTCATTGGTCTCAGCTGCCACCAGTGCCTCCAGGAGATGTGTTGGTCTATCTGCATCAAATGCTGGACCTGTCCGTCGAATCCTGTTGCTTCTCGGCGGCGCTTGCGACCCGTGGGACCGCATGGGCTCCGACAATTCTCAACGAATGGGTCCTCTCTTAAACCGTTGATTAGCTGATGGTATTTCAATGATGTAAAAATATGTAGATATAAACATCAATCATCAGCATTCAAAGCGTACGAACACCGATGTGACTATGATCCTTGGATAGCGTTTTGATAACTGATCTGTCACTGAAAGCAACCTACTCCGGTACCCGTCCGTCAGTGTCGATCACCAATGCACTTCTCTCTTTGAACTCTGATGGCATCTCCCATGGGTTGATGGCAGACAATGACAGTCCACGTGTGGGGATCCTTCCTTTGGTCTTTTGGCCGCCACGGCCCCGGCCCTGTACTGTGCGTGGGTCGCGTCCATTTCGCAACTTGTGTTCGCTCATGGCCCTGTTTTACTCGGGGATCCGGTTCGCTACTTGGACGACCTGGACAATGGATTTGGCAATCTTTGCCTCCCGGGAAGGATTGTGCTTGGGGAAGAGGCCCTCGCTGGCCTCCTGTCACAGTTTGGCAAGGTCTTTGCCTTGCATGGGTTGCGGCTCCCGTACTTTTGGTAGTTGCTTTCGGTGCCAAAGTGTTCACCCTAATTGGTCGATCTTGTCGGTCCATTGGCGTGCTTTTGACTCAGAAGCGAGGTAGGAAAAAATGTCATTGAAAACAAGCTTGCAATTGGCGCAGTGGCTTCAAGATGACTGCGCCCTTTTGCTTATTGCCTGGATTAGTTGTTGCGTAGCTAAACAAAGACACCCCCAAGCTATCAGCGACAACTTTTGTTTGTTTTGTTTGTTAGTTTATTGCTGAACATGTTTTTTTTTACTGCTTGCGGGTTATATAGTTTGTTGCGTGACTGTATTGACCAAATCGTTGGAACCGGATCCCTACTTCAGGGAGACATCCAGGTCTAGGGAAGATAGACGCTGGATATCCCAACTACCTGCCAGGCTGACATGAGGCTCATGGCATACAGTGGTCTTGACGACAAGTTTAAGGGCTTATGCCTTCCACTGCCGACCCCAAGAGGATGGAGCTATGAAGTTTTAGCCAACGTCTTTTGGATGTAGACGTTGTCATTGTCAGTCGTGTGTTTTCCTTGATATTCATTGGCCTGACAAGGGGCTACCCCGCAATGTTCCGTGGGTTTCTTCCCCGCCGCTAGTTTGGAATGCGAATTTCATGGGAAAATGCAATGGCTGCATTACCCGTTACTATCAACTACATTCTTTTATTTTGCTATTCACCTGCCCTTACAAATACCTACCTTTGTGTAATTTTGCTGACCTATTTTTTTTTCCAGCAAAATTTAAAGCCTTACTGCAAATTGTTTGACACACCCCAGCTGAAAATTACCATAATTTTCAAGTTCCAAGTCATCGATGCGCATGGATACTTTTTTTCAATTCGGTTATCCATGTGCTTGGGGCTGGGCGCGAGGAGCTGGGTTAAGGGTGGGCTGATGGTAGTTTAGTGGTGGTTGTCCATAAGCAGCGTGTAATCTTTCAACTATTCACGCGCAATGATCATGTGAGGTAGCAGGGAAACCATAAGTTTAGCGTGCTGAGTGCTCAGCTTGAATTCACAAGATCAATTTGGGCGATCTAGAAGAGCTGAAGGATATGACCTTTGGAGCTGGGTTAGATTTGATCGAGGTCAGCGTGGTTTTGCGCAAGTATACGCAAGTGCGTGACAAATAAAGATCTATCAAATGAAGTTTGGAAGTCGAACGTTTGACTTGTGGAAAGTTGAAGCAGTCAGTGTGTTAGTCACGTCAGAGAGAAGATTGAATATGTGTGTGCATGACTGATGCTCTGTGCTTTGTTTTTCAACATTTTGTGTTCCCGGATGCTCGAAATAGCAAGTTGCCAAGCGGGCAGGTGCGAGGACAGTTTGGAAAGGGATCTGCAAAAATTTCGCCTTGTTGTGTTGAGGGCTCCGGGTGACGTTTGGAAGATCAGACGCGCAAACAATGGACGCCGGTGGCGAAACGCGCGTTTGCTAGTCAAAGTCAAAACTGCCAACAACCATCCAAGTCGGGAGGTTTTTCGAAGATGAAATGTGGAAATATGAACGGCGCTTTCCGGAAACGTGCGTTTGCAAGTGGAAGCCGCGAAAAATTGAGGGGAGCGCGACGGTATTGGCCTGAGAGCAAGCAGAAACATGTATGCCCGTGGTGAGATGTGAATTTGCAAGTCCAAATCGTACAGTAAAAGAACCTGTACATCTTCAGAAGATCAGAGGCGCATAAATAACACGCGGTTGCGAGTCTAAAGCATGAAAAAAGAATTGCAGGCTTTGCGGCTCTTTTGTGTTCGATGAGGAAAAGAGCAACGTCGTCATCAATATGATCAGCATCATTGTCATCATTGCCGTCATCATCGCCATCGTCATCGGCATGCTTGGCGCGTGTCTGCCTGCAAACCTGCGTATGATCATTTTTTGCAGCGAATTTATCTGACGTACCTGCAATTTCCAAACCCGTTAAATTCAGTATGACGCCGCCGCGCGCCGGCTTGACAGGACGCCCGTCTCCACGAAACCCTGTTCAAAATGGACATGTTTTGCGACATTCATGTGTGGATTGTTCGTTGACCACGAACGAACGTACGAAATTCTGTGATGATCAATCACAGTCAACGATGCTGAATCGATGGTTAACGAACTGCCAGTTCATAGTTAAGGATGGTTGATCACACACAGTCACGCACACGTAGATATTTCACGCGCGGGTACATGCACATGCAGATGTCAATGAAAGCACGAGCCAGCGGAGGCATGCTATGTGGGCGAGTGCGTCCATACATACCGGCCCACATGCATGTTGACGATGGAAGATTGCAGCCATAACTGCCTTTGTGCAAATGCCGGCGAAGGCAAGCCCACGCCCTAGAAAGCGTGAGATGAGGTTTCCAGATGCGTTTGGGGCCACAGGTCTATTGGCCGTGGATGGCCATGGTTGACAGCGCGTCGTGGCTTTGCTAACAATGAGTTCACTTGTTTAGGTGCCGTCAATTTGTGATTTACCAATCATGATTACCTTCCCAATTCTGTGGGGAGATCAGATGGATTCAGCTTGGTGTCCAAGTTGAGTGCCTGTACCAAGTGAGTGCTTGTTGCAGGTGATCAGACCTGTATGGATTGAGGGGCTACTAGGGGCAACTGATCATGACATGATCCAGCGGGCAAATGAATATTCTTTAATGGCTGATATTGGGCAGTAATAGCTGCTATCATCATCACCATCATCATCACCATCATCATCACCATCATCATCATCATCATCACCGTTGTCATCATCATCATCATCATCACCATCATCATCATCATCATCGTCATCATCATCATCTTCTTCATCATCATCATCACCAGCATCCTCGTCATCAAAAATCAGAATCACCGTCAATATCATCATCATCATCATCGTCATCATCATCATCATCATCATCATCATCATCATGATCATCATCATCATTCATCGTCATCATCATGATTATCGTCATCATCATGTTCATCATCATCATCGTCATCATCATCGTCGTCATCATCATCATCATCATCCTCCTCATCATCATCATCATCATCATCAATGTCCTCATCATCGTCGTCCGTGTCATGCTTGTGGCAATCGTCCACTGGCCTCTTCGTCATGATCGTTTCATCATCATCATCATCATCATCATCATTATTATCATTATCATCCTGATTGTCCCCTTCATCATCATGGTCATCATCCTCATCATCATCATCACCATCATCATTGTCGTGTCATCATCCTCATCATCATCATCCTCACCATCATCATCATCGTCATCATCATCATCATCATCATCATCATCATCATCATCCTCGGCGTCATGACTTTTGTGACCGTCCTCTTCATCCTCCTCCTTCTCCTCATCATCATCGGTGTCATCTTTTCCACCATCGTCCCCTGCCAGGGTCATCCCAATCATATCATCATCATCATCATCATAATCATCATCATCGTCATCATCGTCATCGTCATCATCTTCATCATCATCATCATCAACATCCTCCCTGTCCCCGTCCTCGTCTTCATCGGTCGTCGTCGTCGTCGTCGTCGTCGTCGTCGTCGTCCTCGTCGT
>VSDK01018139.1:39045-51179 GCA_009767595.1 Symbiodinium kawagutii
GTCTCTCCGTCGCCGTCGTCGTCGTCGTCGTCGTCGTCGTCATCGTCGTCGTCCTATAGAGGACCATTTGTCATTTTCACCATCATCATCATCATCATCATCACCATCTTTATTTCATCATCACCATCATCATCATCATCATCATCTCATCATCATCATCATCATCATCATCATCATCATCATGGTCATCATCATCATCATCATCATCATCGTCATCATCATCATCATGATCGTCATCATCCTCACCATCATCATCATCAGCGTCATCCTCACCATCATCATCATCATCATCATCATCATCATCGTCATCATCATCGTCATTTCATCATCATATGCTTCTTCTTGGTCATCATTTCCTCTTCGTGGCCATCATCATCGTCTGCAGCATGATTGTCACCATGTTCCTCATCCTCATCTTCATGATCATGATCATCACCAATGTTGTCATCTTCGTTGTCGTCGTCATAAACACCATCACTGGCATTATCATCATAGTACGCGTAGCCGTCATCATCATCATCATCATCATCATCATCATCATCATCATCATCATCATCATCATCAGCATCACGGTCGTAATCATCATTGTTGACTTCACCACTGGTCTCATCGATCACCCACGCCGTAACTTCATCGGAAACAATTCTCTCTTCCCTGGGGCCTGTTTTTGCGGAAACATCCACTGCTGCCGGTTGTGCCTATTCTGTGTGATGTCAAATAGGCAAAAAGATCGTAGACGATTGCGTCAATTCCCAGGGACAAGCAGCCGAATCATTCTTACTTGTGCAAACATGAGGTTGGTTTCACGTTTTGGAATGAAAGCGCTATTTGGTGGATAATTTGTAGTGCGTTTATTTTCAAAGAATTTTGTACATAGCTAGCAAGTGTTGTGACGTCAGTTTTTGCGGCAAGTTACGTTGGCTTCATGGGTTTAGATTCCCATAAAAACCGATGCCATATGTTTTTTTTTTCGAAGGGAGGTTGGTTTAAATTTTCATGTGGTTGTGTTTTCAGGCCGTAGCCTCTCATCCCTTCGGTGTGCGAAATTCGTCAGGCAATATGCCACGTATGGTGTTCCAGTAGGAGGGAGGGAAGGAAGGAAAAAGGAACGAAGGAAAGGAAAAGAAATAAAAAGGACAAGGAAGGAAAGGAAAGGGAAGGAAAAGAAGGAAGGAAGGAGCAATCCAACCCGTAAAACCAAAAACAGTAAAACCAAAAATTGTAAAACTAGCCAGCGGAATATAGACTTTGAAGCCAAAAACTTGTGAAATTCATTTCCAAAAATTTTCATGTTCAAACCGACCCCTAAAACGTAAATTGTGAAATGGCTACGGGTCAATGTTAACAAGCCAATGAATGGGGGACTACAACCGACCATAATAGGGAAAACAATGGTTAATGACAATTAATGATTAATGATAGGGGAGCCAGGGGCACGGGGTTTTGACCCACTCCCAAATCAGCTTTGAAGCCATGGGGCTGAAAATTAAATTTAAAGCCACGCCGTAAATTTTCAAATCAACCCCGCGACCGTGCGCCGCAAAACCAAACTTCAAACCAAAAACCCCGAAGTCAACTTCAAAACCGTGGCGCGCATTTCAAACCATAAATGTTAAAATCAATTTTGAAATCAGAACTATCAAATTAAAATAGATTGAAAACCATGAATTTAAAATGAGATTGAGAAACAACAAAATCAGCCTTAAAACCATCAATTTCCAAACCAGGCTTCACGCGAGAAACCCTAAAGTAAATCCGAAAACCGTAACCGTTAAAATCAAACCTAAAACTTTAAACCTTCAAAACGGCCACAAATAGAACATTTTAATTCAACCGTGAAACCAAAAAAATCAAGCAGATTTGAGGCCCGTAAACATTGAACATCAACCCTGAAGCCATGAACCTTTAAAGCAAGCCTGAAAGCATACGCGTTAAAACCAAATTTTGAAACCAAACAAATTAAACCGACCTTAAAACCAAAAAAACACAATCAAGTCTAAAACGAAAACATTTTAAGATAAATTTTGAAGCTGTAGAGAAGCAACTTGAAACCAAAAAACAATCAAACAAACATTGCAACCCGAAACCCAAGCAAACATCAACCTTGAAACCATATCTTTTAAGGCCGGCCCTAAAACATTTAAGACGCAATAGTGACCAGTAAAATCGACCGCGAACCGATCGTAAAAACATAAGGTTGAAACCGACCCTAGGACCAGAAAATTTAAAACGGGATGCGAAGGCAGAGAAGGAGGGAAGCGCGAGATGATGCGCAAGTTCTTGAGGATCTCTACCAGAGAACGATCCAGAATATGGTGACAAGAATGTGTCCCCCCTGCCATGACGATCGCCCAAAAACCTGAGGAGATGGAAAAGGACCAGAAAACTTAAAACGGGATGTGAAGGCAGAGAA
Organism: Symbiodinium kawagutii; assembly: GCA_009767595.1. Taxonomy (NCBI): domain Eukaryota; class Dinophyceae; order Suessiales; family Symbiodiniaceae; genus Symbiodinium; species Symbiodinium kawagutii. The sequence goes on from VSDK01018139.1 coordinate 41,459, forward strand.
GGAGGGAAGCGCGAGATGACGCGCAAGTTTTTGAGGATCTCTGCCAGAGAACGATCAAGAATATGGTGGCAAGAACGTGTCCCACCTGCCATAAAGGGATGCGAAGGCAGAGAAGGAGGGAAGCCCGAGATGATGCGCAAGTTTTTGAGGATCTCTGCCAGAGAACGATCAAGAATATGGTGGCAAGAACGTGTCCCACTTGCCATGACAATCGCCCAAAAACCTGAGGAGATGGAAAAGGACCAGAAAACTTAAAACGGGATGCGAAGGCAGAGAAGGAGGGAAGCGCGAGATGATGCGCAAGTTCTTGAGGATCTCTGCCAGAGAACGATCCAGAATATGGTGGCAAGAACGTGTCCCACCTGCCATGATGATCGCCCGAAAGCCTGAGGAGATGGAAAAGGACCAGAAAATTTAAAACGGGATGCGAAGGCAGAGAAGGAGGGAAGCGCGAGATGATGCGCAAGTTTTTGAGGATCTCTGCCAGAGAACGATCAAGAATATGGTGGCAAGAACGTGTCCCACCTTCCATGACGATCGCCCGACAACCTGAGGAGATGGAAAAGGACCAGAAAATTTAAAACGGGATGCGAAGGCAGAGAAGGAGGGAAGCGCGAGATGATGCGCAAGTTTTTGAGGATCTCTGCCAGAGAACGATCAAGAATATGGTGGCAAGAACGTGTCCCACCTTCCATGACGATCGCCCAAAAACCTGAGGAGATGGAGAGGGCGTGCTGGCCTTATAGAGAAGAGAGAGAAGAGACAGAGAGAGAGAGAGAGATCTGCAGATGTAGATGTGTAAAGATGTGTGAAAAGCTAGATCTGCAGATGTGAGGGTGTGAAGATCGCAGATGTGAGGGTGTGAAGACCTAGACCTGCAGACGTGAGGGTGTAAAGATCTAGATCTGCCGATGTGAGGGTGTGATGATCTAGATCTGCAGATGCGAGTGTGTGAAGACCTAGATCTGTTGAGATGTGATGATGTGAAGAGGAGGATGTGCAGATGTGATGAGGTGAAGATGTTGATGTGCAGATGTGACGATGTGAAGTTGTTGATGTGCAGATGTGATGATGGGTGAAGATGTTGATGTGCAGATGTGATGATGTGAAGATGTTGACGCGCAGATGTGATGATGTGAAGATGTTGATGTGCTGATGTGATGATGTGAGGATGTAGATTTTGCAGAGGTGATGATGTGAAGATGCTGACGTGCAGATGTGATGATGTGAAGATGTTGATGTGCAGGTGTGATGATGTGAATGTTGATGTGCAGGTGTTTATATACGGCGGTTTTTTACGAAGAACCCTTCGCAGGAGTTCTAGGGAACCACAAACCTGAAACTCAACGTGAAACCAAAAACATCACAATCAGCCATGAAAGTCATTTGATTTCTCCGTGCCCCTTCCTTTTGCGATTTGAAATGCGGATGTTGCAAAACATTGCTCTTGGCAAAAAAATGTGACCCCAAAACATACGAAGTGCTACACCTGTCCCGCCGAATGATTTCGGTATAGCAACTGCACACATGACGACTGTTTCAGGAAACAAGCGCTGCAAGTTCATCAGCAGAGAGCTCAAGATCACAAAGCGCGGCGCCCGCCGTGACAAAGTCATTTTTTTTCGGACATGTTGATTTTGCGCGAACTTGCCAACGTTTTGGCAACATCCCAAAATCGAAGACCGTTATACGTATTGTCCGAGAGATAGAATTGATAGCGCACGCCAAGGTTTCCTAATGCCCACGAAGGACCAATGGGAATTTTCTTTTGCAGCCGCCACGTAAAGTGCATTTCGATCCGGAAGATGGAGGAACGTTTTTGAGGTAACAGTCAGTAAATTAGCCGCGCCCTCGGGAGAACACTTGAGATCTACACAGGGTCCCTTCGGGTCCCTTCCCTTTACCGAGGAATTCAAGAGGACCTCAGCAACTCACTGAGTGTTACGGCCACAGAGCGACGCTCAGGTCCCGCCGGCTCCTGCAGCACATGGGCTGGCGCCAGGGGTGTTCTCCCTGGGCCACACACGCAGCTAGGCGGGGCCATCGCGGTGACGCGGGTGACACGGGTTTGAATGTTCCATGGTCCCAACTTGACCTTCCGGAGTTGCATGGGTTGATTCGACCTGGGACTCAGCTGAGCTGCAGACGTCCAGCTGATTTGCGCACATTCGAATTGTTTGTCTTGCAGAATGATTGGATGATCGAACCTGCCTCGAGAGACATGCCTGGGGAGTCAAAGCCAGCGGCTTTTGGTTGGTATTTACTTCTTCATGGTGGCTCGCTGCAGGTCTCTTGTTTCAATTGGACCTGCACTTTGAGCGACCTGTGCCACACAAGGCAAAGCAGGCCACACCCTGAACCTTTCTTGTGTTGGAGATGTCTCTCAATAATTTCACAAGGGGAAGACAGCCTTTCCTAATTTCTTCTTAACATGTTCGTTGTTGTTTTAATGCTACATTGCTACATGCAGACGGATCAAAATATCCATTGACATTGATTTTTTTGTGGGTAATTCGTGAGAGCGTACTATTGATTTCTGAATTTCGGAGACTCATCAAGTCACCAAATCATTGAGTTGATAGGCGAAAACCATGAACTTGATAGAGTGTTGCTTTCAGTTGCAGGGGCGAAGACAGTTTTGACTGGTCCGGAAAGAGGTTGCGTGGTTTATGTAACCCACCCTTTCTCCATAAAGTATCCAATGACCGTCCCTTCTAACCACTGACGTAGTTGGTAAACTAGTAATGCCCAGTTTTGAGAATGGTGGTACACGTACATATATACACCCGCACATAGGCCTGCAATCCACTACAAAAACAAATAAAATTGCAGCATGTCATTAAACATCAACATGTGTTAATATAATGATTGCGCATCTGTTTCGGATGGTGGTCTCGGAATCGCAGATTGAATGTAATAGGGTAACAATCATGCATGGTCAATATTTCCTGTGACTTTCATAAACAAAAACAACGCAAGAACTGACATGTTGCAATTGCTTGGACTTCTGCCATGAGAGCCTAGTACATGCATACGCGAACCCTCAAACAACATACTTACCTAGCTAGCTACCTACTTACCCGGCTACTCAAGCTGTCGAAACTATTTGTCCACGTACATAAACCCACCTACATGCCGACCTCTGCATACTTATACACAGATGTTTTCAAATCTGCACACATGTCATGCACACACACACACACATACACATGATCTTTTTCAACACAATTGAACACAATCAAATACAGCAATCAAGATGTAATCAAGTACACTTACACTAGACTTGTTGATGGTCCATCTCTGCGATATTTTGTTCCCAGATCGTCACTAGGAGTTGGTTCCCTTGCCCAGCCGCCTGCTGGAGAAGCAGCTTGGTTTCAAGGAGGCGACGCTGTGTGGATATTGAGATCCAAGGGAGGGTCATCTCTTTGGTGAAGAGGGGTTGTAACAGTTGTAACCGGGATTGTGGAGTAGCCATGAGCCCACAGTATCATACATTGGCTCCCATACAGAGTGGTGCCCCTGCAATGGCCAAACTAGGTCCAGTTTGGGGTGCGCCCTGGGGTGCCCTTGTTGGGTGGACGGTGGGAGCCGCCCAAGGTACAAAAGTCTCTTTGAGTCGGTTGAGGCCTGGACGACTAGTGAATAGTGCCTGCAGTAAGAGCAGTGGTTTGGGAGGATTCTCAGTGCCAACCATGGAGGTTGCCACGCTTTGACATAATCCTTTCTTCTTGACGTGGCTTAGAATCGGACATGCAAGTGGCGGCCACAAGAACAAGCAGGTTGACATAGCATGATGATGATCAGGTCAGTGGGATAGACAGTTAATAATGGATGATAGGAAACCATTGTCAACCATCATGAAGTAGCCATGCTTCAGAGGCCTTGTCCTTTGTGAGTCATCACCAAGTCCAAGACCTCGTAGTTGAGTAGCTCCGCAATACATCCAGCAGTGATACAGTGATACTACCATACTAAATATACCACCATGATCCATAATTACCAATATGAATATACTTCAGCTGGTGGTGATCCATATACTACCATGATTGGACAGCTTCATTATCTCCACCAGCTGCAGTAGGTCCCAATTCGAATGGTTGATGAGTTGATCTCAGCCTTGCACAGATGGAGCCTGAGCAGATGCACCTGATCTCCTTGAAGGACTTGTATCTGGGATGCTTTGGTTAGAGCTTCTATTTGTCTATTTGTCTATCTAATCATTTATCTATTCATTTATATATTCGCTTATCTATTTATTTTTTTAAGGGTTTTGTGCACCACTCATTTGGTAAGAAATGTTCACTGACAGACTGACACACACACACACATTCTGCAAAGATGATTGGAGCATCTTGGGTACAGCTTCGCAAAAGTGCTGCAGCGGGTCACATCCCTCTTCTAGGCAAGTTTTTCATGATTCGGTAGACCAACCATGGTTGTCGGTCTCATGTTCACCCCGCTGTTTGAACATAAGAATTCACGCAATGCTTGTACATGGAATCCAAGAAAATGATTCCACTGCACCTTGTGTGGGATCATCAACTCATATTAAGTTGATGTATCTTGTTTCAATAGCATTTGACCAAGCCTTGGAATGACTGCGTCGTTTGGTGCGTATGTTCCTGATCCGCCATTGAGGCAATTGGACTATCAACTCCCCAGCGGAATTTCCATAGCTCCTTGGCTGAGAGGTGCTCGGTGGTCAAGGTGGTCCCGAAGATCTAAGTTCGCGGACCTTTTCATTCCCCAACGAGAGGTGCGGTGTCGTCAGGTTTAAAGAGGATAGCAACACGCAGCAGTACCGCCACCAACATGGACCATTTGACAACACCAATGATGACCACCATTTGACAACCCTAGCTAGAGCGGCTCAAAGGGCAAAAGGGAGTGCGGATTTGATCTGACCCTTTCGCAGTGTGTCTTTGGTCTCCCCTCCTTGCCCACAGTTGCCCAACAGGCAAATGGTATTTTGACTCTGGTACTTAGGGAATTTCCAAGCGGGCAAATAAATAGAACTGCAGATTTGGTCCTAGAACGGAAGCCGGAATGCGGCTGTGTATCCTCAAACATGCAAGTTCTCTCGAGCCTGTGTTTCTTTCATACTTGGCTTAAACGGATTGCAAACAATGAGTTTTCAAGCAAATTTTCTGGCATTCAAAATGGACAATTGGTTTCCATCATCCTTGGTACCAGGAATTGTTTGCAGACAATGCGTTTGAAAGCATCATTCCTCACACTTGACTCCCAAGAATTGCAGGCAGTACGTTTTCAACAAAGGGTTTGGCATACTTGACCCTACTTTCTAGCTGTTAAAAGCGGTGTCCTTCCTCGTTGATCCTGATTGTCAGAGTCAGGAATTTTCAATATGTTTTTCTCTCATGCTTTGGCCCAAAAGCACATGTAATGTCGACTACTTAGACTAGTCATACTGCGAACGTACCAGAGTACAGGCAAAAAGTGGTACCAAGACAGGGGCTCTAGCCGACTAGCCCATAGTCGACGTTGTCTTGAACAGAAAACCATGGGCTCTCCAGCAACGAAGGTTTTCACGTCTAAAGGGCTGAAAAAGGAATGAAGCCGCCCAGGCCAACGTGAGCCTGGCCATCCAGCAAGGATATGGCTTGCGCATATGTTTCTCATATTGTTAAGATAAATAGATTTAAAGATGTGTCAAACAAGGCTTGGATGCATATTTTTGCATATGCAAAGAGCAAATTGTCACACCTATTTCCCCGCTATCGCGACCCTCCAATTTGGCTCCAGATACCTTGGAGTAAGCCGTTTCTTCATCCTCCAAAATAGCCGGCGAAGTCCTGTCAAAACTGTTTTCCTCAGGTGCTCGAAATGCGCCTTTTTGTCGTGCTTTTACGGAATCCTTGGAATAGAAATGTTTACTTAATTGTTTTTCCCTTTTTGGACCGAAACTTGCTCCCTTTGTAAACCTACTACCACTGCTACCGGAGCCAAACACCACAAGAGTCTACTTTACCTTCTGTTTGGACCAGTTCTGCAGGTTTCCTACGTTGAATTTACAATGAGCAGCCCCTGCAACAAAGGTGACTGGTAATGTAGTTCTGCATTTTAAAAACCATATGGTGGTGAACAGGCTGGCAAAGAAGTAACTTGTCCAATCTTTGTACTGGTTGCTCCTCACTGACAAATCCGTGTATTGACAAACCAACCATGGAGATGAGGACATGCCATGGTCTCAGTTTTGTGCAAAGCTTCCGATTGTGCTTTCTGTTCAGCCGACTTGGTGCGACCGACGTGTTTTCCAAAGCGGACCTGGCAGATATGAAGGTGTTCGGTATGGAAAGGGGAAACTGAAAGGCAGAGGGTGCGCGCAACTCTTCCTGCATAGGCATTTGACCACTCCATGGTAATAATGGTTATGAACGCCTTGGAGCCCAGCATCTCCGCATTTCTAAACATGAATCCATGACTTGGGAAGTCCCAAACTCTTGAACCATTGGAGGGCGGTTCCACACTGGATTCGAAAAGGCTTCGAGCACACCACTCTTCACTCTGACTTCTTACGTATGCAGATACATAGAGATGTCTCATACACTCGCAATATTCATAAGCATTTGCAGATAAAAATATGCCGGCCATGCATGGTTACTTAGTTACACAATTACGTACATACATACATTCATATATACCATTACATACCGCTACATACCATTACATACCATTATGTACCATTACATACCATTACATACCATCACGTACCGTTATATTTTCATTTGCATTTACATTCACATTATGATATTACATTGCATGCCATGACATGTATTAAGGATAATTAACTACATTCATGAAACAACTGAAACAAATCAATGAATGAAAAACAAATTGAATGAATGAATACAAACACATTTAATAAATAGATTCTGTACACTTATGATTGTAATTTCATTAAATAGATTCATTTTAATGAATCGATTGGTTTTTTCTTTCCAAAGAATTCTCTCGCTACAGAGCGCCCTGTGACGCTTCCCGCCGAGGCTGCGTTGCATACCGCGCTGCCCACGCTGCCCGGTGGCGCTCGCATGGGCGCAGCCATCGAGGTGGACGCTGGTGTAACGGTGCATCGTAGCAACCAATGGTGGTTTCCTAAGCCATAGGGGACCCTGAAGACGTTTGGTTTACTATCATTTATGGTAGATAAATGTTGATAATGGATTTGGGGGTGCCACTGTTTGAAAAGCCACCGATGAGACATCACGGGGTATACACACGAGGTAGATTTGAACACTACAACGTCGCTATTACATACTGTTTATCATGTAAATAGACATGCAGTCGTTTGGATTTCAGAAATTCGGTGAGTGTGTTTAGATGAGCCAAGAAAACAAGTAAGCTGAAACCAACCAATCAGGGGGGACCTCAGCCAAGCGAAACTGAGGAGTTAAGCAAACCATACAAAGTTAAAGGCTGCAAACATGGAAGGACAGAATGTCACTGGCTCATGGGGCTCCCCTTTCATTTTGATTGGAAACTTTGGGGCAACTCCCGTGGATCCTTGAAATGGTGGGTGGAAGCGCCGCAGAGGCGACGCTGTTGGGTGGCTTGGACCCTGTGACCCAAGTGCTGGCGCCGCCGCAGAAATGCAGCCGCTCCTGCGAAATGCGCGAGAGGCACTGCACGGACGAGGGTTGAGGCATTGCCTCCTGGAAGACATTGGAAGACTCAGTCTAACCTGTCATCATTTTTCATTGCTTCAATGTGGTTCCTTCCACATGATCAGTTGTCAAACGGCAGGCAATATTTCGGTGCGAAGTGGGACCTGTCAGAGTATTACGACGAGCTCTCCGCTGACACAGGACTTGCGGGCTGGACAAGACCAGGGTCGGTTTCTCCTGAAATTGGCTGAGAAGTGGAGGTCAACCGGCACTGAACCCGTGACCCTGAGACTGAAAAAAAAGCTTTTGCTTGTATGCGATTTGCTGAGGGCAGCAGAACTTTCTTGGGATGAAGCAAATGATTGTCTGGGGAGCCTTGACACCTCCTTGACACCTCTTCAAGGGGTCCAAATTCCAGCTCACTTGGGGTTGAGCTGCTTGAAAGTTACAATGTGATAGAAAAGAAAGAGAAAAACAACTGCCGTAGAACACTGCGCACACTTCATGTGTCAACATTCCGGTTTCCTGTTTTGATCAAGGTTAAGATTGCTTCAAACATGTTTGTGAAATTCCGAGACCCCCGAACTTGAATGGTCAAGACTTCGAGGACGCAACGTGACAACTCTGAGCTGTGCAAAACAGTCCACCATGAATTCGATGAAGAAGAAATGGTAGTTCCTCTAGGTTCATCAAATGATCATATGATCACGGAGTGTTCTTGATTGCCATGTCATATGAGCAGAGAGCAATGATGATTAACAGTTGACAGCCATTTCCCAACCTATGCGTTGGCAGAATTGTCAACCAGCCAATAGTGTGACTAACTCACGATTGTTTCTCTGCTGGCCGGCAGTTGCACGAAGCAGAATGGGCGTAGCCAATGCCAAATGCTGCAGGTCAAAAGTTAAGAGCATTGAAATTAATTGAACATGATTTCCAATTTCTTGCAATTTGGCGCTACCTGGCTTTGATGGCCATACCCATATGAGTGACCTAGGACAGCTCGCTTTGTGAGTGTCTGCCAATGAGCTTTGTGATGGTATTCTAAGTGGCCGTGGGGTGATAGCCCTGCATCGAAGTAGGTTGCTCATTCTTGACATGCCCATTGTTAAGTATGTTCGTTCTTTTTGGCCGACTATGGTTGTTGTTGATGATGGTGCTGTTGTTGTTGTTGTTGTTGTTGTTGTTGTTGTTGTTGTTGTTGTTGTTGTTGTTGTTCTTGTTGTTGTTGTTGTTGTTGTTGTTGTTGTTGTTGTTGTTGTTGTTGATGATGATGATGATGATGATTTTGTTGTTGTTGTCGTCAACATCGTTGTGGTCGTTGGTTCTACCTTGATCGAATTGCGCTTGCTGTCAGCCCTAGGAGATGCAGTCAAGGTCTACTCCAAGCACCTCTCGGTCCTGTATCAAAGCACCTTGGCGCAGCTGTGTTCGCGTGTGCCGGAGCCGGGGGTGGAAGTTGGTCGTGGGGGGCATATGGATGTGTGATTCCTCGGCATACGACAGTGAAATGATTCTTGTCCATTGGCCTTAAATTTAATGAATCGACTCAAAGCACCTTGGCGCAGCTGTGTTCGCGTGTGCCGGAGCCGGGGGTGGAAGTTGGTCGTGGGGGGCATATGGATGTGTGATTCCTCGGCATACGACAGTGAAATGATTCTTGTCCATTGGCCTTAAATTTAATGAATCGACTCAAGGCTTTCGCACCGTCGTTGCCACGCAGCAGTCAAATCTGCCAGCCTTGAAACCTAGCGGACCTAGCGCTTGAACGGACTATTGTTCTAACATTCACAAATCAACAGCAGCCAATGCAGCGCTGATACCCCTCTCTGAAAAGTGTTTTTGTTGAGCCTGTTGAGCCCACTTTTTTGCAGCCATGCTTCTGGCCTTGGCTGCAGCGAGTGATCCCAGCCTGGTGACTCCGGCGGCCTTGTTGGTCCTGAACCCATGCATGTTGCTCTTTGCTTACTTGCACGAGAAATGGTCCGGAGTCAGCGAGGACGAGTCGTCAGACATCCAGTCTGACCGTGGGACTGTAGGAGATATTATGCCAGAGGAGCTTGAGGCAGCTGCCAATGAACAAAACAGTCAGC